>PVIA01011162.1:0-46563 GCA_004024845.1 Tonatia bakeri
AATAATAATAAACAATATCAGTTTCTCCACATTTGCATTCTTCAGTTCTAAAAACTTCCTTCAGAACTGCGTGTATTTGGCCTTCCCTCCACAAAACTTCAGCTGTTATCAGTCCCACTTAGACAGTCCTTCTTGCAAGGATCATAATCTATTTCACAAATGCAGACAGAATAGTGACATTATTTGCTTTTTTATAAGTCTAAGTATGCTACTATCTAATTGTGTACTCTAAAATATAACAGCTATAGTCTTCGAAAAAATTGTTTTATCTTCATTTACATTACCACCTCACCACAAAAAGAACATAAACAGTAAATACTTAATAATGCTGCTCTTGACCTAGAAGACGACTACTAGTTACTTTTTCATAATATAATAAGAAGAACATGGATTTTTAAAAAAATACAAACAACCTAGGTTGGAAACCCTGATGTAGTTTTTCCGTAGACTGTGGCCTTCAACAAATTGCTTAACCTCAGAGATATTAATACCTACCAGAAGACTTGTTGAGAGAATCAAAGGAGATACACATATATATATATGTATATATGTGTATATATATGTATATGTGCATATATATGTATATATGTGTATATGTGTATATATATTTATGTATATATGGTATAGTGTAGTGATTGGCACGTAGAAGGCTGTAAAATCTTTATTGTTGTCCTCCAAAAGTGGTATTTTCCTACTGAGAGACTGGTGCCTTATTATAACCTGTTGACAGAAAGTTGATTCTATTATATGATAAATATTTTCAGAATACACTTGTTCAATATGCAAATAGTTAATAGTTAATAAACCAAACTAGTATATACTGTTCTCTGCTTCTCCGCTTAAACTTGTCAGGATACAACTGTAAACAGAACACACCAAGGATTGGCCCACACCCCTGTTGACTGGCTGCCGCCTCCTTCAAGAGCTATGGGCAAAATTCTTCATGCTTATATGGTCCTTATGTCTGAAACACTCAAAGCATTTTCCCGGAGATTAAATCAGGGCTTTCATAGGATCCTGGTTAATAAATGTCAAGTCTCCAGTGGGAAACCTCAGGCTGTCCTTTTGAGGAAGGTGGCTGACAATCTTATCTTTCATACAAATAAACTGAGGCATGAAGAGGATAAATCAGAAATCTTATTACAGATTCTTAACTTCATAAATACACTTTTATTTTATGTATGAAGACCAGCATTTCGTGGGAATGCACGAAGAGAGCATGGCTGTGGCTCCTTGGAAAAAACAGCCTACCATTCCACTAACACGACTGGGAGGGTTATGGGACACGGTGCGGGAGGCTGCCAAGGGCGGAGCTGCCCTACCTGGATAAAGAATCTGAGTCAGTGATGTCAGTATAGGCAGATAGGCTAGAACTCCAAAGGTGCGTGGTCATGGCACCTGTCATGAAAAACACAAAGTTCCTATTTTAAGCTAGGTGCCTGTGGTTAGAGTAAGCCTTTCCTCAAAAGGAAAAAATTGCTCGAGGGGGAGGGGCTAAGAAGGGAAGACTTCATGCATAGGGAGGGTGCAAGTGCTCTGATCAGCATCTGTGAGAGCCAGCTTAAGACAGTGTCCATGACTATGACAGGAGGAAGCAGACCTTGCTAAGTAATTATCTGTACTTCAAACAGGCATCTCCAGTGCCCCCTTAATTCAACCATACCATTACTTAACATCTATTATCACTGACTACACACCTGGTCTTGAGCCTGGTATGGTGGCTTTGGAGGCTTTGCACTGTGACAACGGAGCTAAGCTGGAACTACATCTCCCAGAATTCCCTTCCTCAAAAGGACCCAAGTCAGTGCAGGTCACAAATTTTGCTTGAGCCTTGAAATGTGGAAGTAAAGCAATCATCATATTTTTTACATACTGAAGTTGAGTAGGAGACACCAGGCACTATGGCAGCTGGCTCACAATATCACTGTTAGGTCCTCCAACTCCTGATCTGTCTCCTCCTGCAGCTTCCAGGTGCATATATGACCTCTTGGTGAAGGGCACCCACTTCTCCAGCTTGTCAACCACTGACTGAGTTTGTGGGTGGGGAAAGACAAATGTGGCTTCCAGTTCATTCTCAGAGGTTCCACTTCATCTTTGCTCCCACCATACCCAGCTGTCTTATCTAACTACCAACACAGTTAACCTCGTATTGCTTTACACTCAACAGCGCATGAAGAGACAACAGCAACATTGATTTCTCCACCAGTTTCTACAACTGCAGAATCTAATCCTAATAATAAATATTGTTTTTTATATTACTTAGAGTACTTATGCTTCTCTGATGAGACCCTGGGTGATACACATGTATTGTCTCATTTAACCTTCACTAAAGTCCTAGAAGATAGGCACTATTATTGTCCCTGTTTCACAGGTAAAAAATTTGAGAAACAAGAATATGGCCTTTGTCACTTAGATATGGTGATGTTTGGATTTGAACAGAGACCATCTGATTCCAGAGCCTGAGTTTCAACTCTACTTGTTTCACCTTTAATTCTATACAATTTGGCTTCTATTCTCATGACTCTTTTTTTTTTATTTAAGAAAATAGAGTGTTCTCAACACTTTTAAAATATCTTCAGAAAACTTTCCTCCATCTTTTTTCTGGACCTTTCTAAAGACCCTGGTACTTTTCTTTATTTCTGTCCTTTATCCAAATGTTTCTCTTCTGTTTCCTTTAGTAACTCTCTGCTGTTGTCTACCATACATGCATACACATGTACACATATGCATGCACCCACAACAGGTGTGACCTTACCACTCTGGCTCCAAATTGCATGCCCATCTCCTGCGACCACCTGCCCAACAGTGTCCCATCAGCCCCTTGGGCTAGCCCAGACCTCTGCTGTCTCCCACTGGGCGCTGCCAGAAACCCTCGTCCTGCTGCCTCTTGTAGCAACAGAAGCAATTGAACCTCAAGTACACAGGAGGACAGAGACCAGACGGGAAAGAAATAAGACAGGGAAGAGAAAAGAGGAAAATGAGAAAATCAGTCAAAGAAAAGGTACCTGGGGAGCAGAGCTGAACCTAATGAAATCTTCTAAGACAGAAAAAAACATAAGACCAGGATACTTTTATAAAGAGCCAGGTCATAAACCATGGAGACAAAGGAGAAAAAATGTAGATTTCCCAGAGAAGAGGAGCCAGAAGGACCACGGCTGGGTTGTCCGTGGAATGGAGTGAGCAAGAAGAAGTTTTAATGTGAAACTAATAACAGAGACAGGGCTAAGACAGGAGATGTTATTCATCCTGAAACCAGCATCTGGAGCTGGGCAGAACCAGAAACTCAAGGGATAGATGTAGTATCTGGACCTGTGAACTCAAAGCAAGTGGTCACCTATGAAGGAATTGCTAAGTTCTTTGAAACTTGGCTAAGTCAGGAAGCATGAACTGCATGTATGAATGAACTCAACAACTCCTGAGAACAGAGTCAGTGGCGATGGGTCCAAGAATCTGCCTTTTACTGAAAAATCTCCCCCTCCACCCCATGTTCCCCTGGAAATGGGAGCCTGCAATTTTCTAAGAATAAGACAGGGTCTTGTGTCTTTTTTCCCCACATACAGACCAATATGACGATCAAAAACACCAGGAAGTAAACAATGAAATTCCAAACAGATACAGAAATAAAACTTGACTTTTTGGTCTCGGCATATTTGGTCAACCTTTGCAAAGGGAAACTTAGCTGACGAGAAACTTACAGAGGCATCCGAAAAGGAGGCAAAAGTGCAAAAAGGAAACTTGCAGACCTTAAACCCAGTGATCTTAGACCCAGGAACTCTATTTCTGAATCTTACAGATGGAAAAATACTAAATGGAGAAACAGCTTTTTCCCCAAAGTTGTTTAACTAGGTATTACTTATAATAGCATAAAATTGGGAACAGTCTATATATGGGCAAAGGGGATTGGTTCAATGACAATAAAAAGAAATAACACAGCACACCCCTACAGTGAAATATAATGCATGTGTTAAAAAATGAAAAGTGTGTGTGTGTGTGTGTGTGTAGAGGGGTGGGAGGAGAGGCAGAGCTACAGAACAATAGAGAGAAATACTGGCAAGCGAAAGGAAGGTTGCCCGATGTTAGGTGGGACGTGCATACATTTCAGCGAGCCTCTCTATGAGAGTGTGTTTACCCATTACACATCCCTAGGAAAAGTCTGGAAAGAAACATTACAGACCATTAACATGGTGATCTCTGGGACTAAGGAGAATAGAACAACAATGCCAGGGCATTCCTTTTCTTCTTTTGTGTCCTTCCAGATTGCTTGAATAATTGTAGATTTCAAGCAGAAACCTGTCCCATAAAATTTGTTCATACC
The DNA here is from genome assembly GCA_004024845.1 of Tonatia bakeri. Taxonomy (NCBI): domain Eukaryota; kingdom Metazoa; phylum Chordata; class Mammalia; order Chiroptera; family Phyllostomidae; genus Tonatia; species Tonatia bakeri. The sequence goes on from PVIA01011162.1 coordinate 4,316, forward strand.
ATCCATCATTGTATCTCAGGAGCTGCTTTCTCCACAAATAACTACATTGCCCAGTCCTTTGTGGAGCTAAGTGTGGTCACGTTTGCCACAGTATATTAGCAGATATGTGAACTATTTCCAGGTCAAGGCCTTTCAGAGATGGTGGGCCACTTCCACGCATTCTATCTCCTTCTACCACTGTTAACCTGGATATGGCAACTCAGCCTTAATTATTTATAACAAGACCTGGGTGGATGGTGGAGCTATAAAACAGAAAGATCCATGTTCCTGAATTATCCTGTGGGGGAAAACCCACTGGGGACTGTTACATGAATGAGAAACTAACTTCTATCCTTTTTGAGTCACTACCTTGAGTTTCCGTCCTTTCAGCTTAGACTAGCCTTGCTAAAATTTCCAGTACTACTTTTTTGAGGGTTTTTTCAATTAAACTTTTTTACTTTGAGATTAGAATCCCAAGCAATTATAAGAAATAATACAGAAAATCCCATGTATTCTTAACTCAGTTTCCCAAATGGTGCATCCTGCAGAAACCATAGGGCCACATCACAACCAGGATGTTGACAATGACAGAGTCAAGACAGAAAATATCCAAGTATTCGTCCTGACAAGGATCCCTCACGTTGCCCTCACAGAGCCACGCTCACTTCCCTCCAGCCTCCGCGTCCACCTTAACCCCTAGCAAAAACTAATCTGTTGCCCATTTCTATAATTTGTCATCTAGATAATATCATGCACATGGAATCCTAGAGTATATTACCTTGTAGGACAGGTTTTTTTTCAATAGGCACAATGTTCTGGAGATTCATTCCATTATATGTAACCATAGCTCCTTTTTATTGCCGAGTAGTGTTCTACAAGAAGGGTGTACCACCTCAGTTTACTATTCATTCATTGAAAGGCGTCTGAATTGTTTCCACCTTTTGGCTATCGTGAATAATGCTTCTATAAACATCCACATATGGGCTATTGTGTGACCATAAGTTTTTATTTCTCTCAGATAAATGCTGTAAGTGCAACTGCTGGGTTAAATGGTAGCTGCATTTTTAGTTTTTTAAAAAACTGTCAAATTGTTTTTCCAGAGTGGCTGTGTCATTCTGGAAATCCCATTCACAACATATGAGTGGCAGAGTTTCTCTGCATCCTTGTCAGTATTTGGTGTGGTCACTACTTTTATTTTGTTATTCTGATAGGTGTCAGTGATATTTCAATGGTGGTTTTTATTGTCATTCCCCTAATAGCTAATGATGTTGAACATCTCTTGTTGGGTTTATGTAGCATCTGTGTATCCTCTTTGATGGAGTATCTCTTCATGTCTTTTGCCCATACTGTAATTGAATCACTTGCTATTTTTTACTTTCGAGCCTTGAGAGTTCTTCATAAATTTTGGATAATTGTCCTTTATTGGATATGTGATTTGCAAATGTTTTCTACCAGTCTGTAGATTGTCTTTTCATGCTTTTAGCAAAGTCTTTTTCACAAGCAAAGGTTTTAAAAAACCTTGATGGCGTCCAATTTACCAATTTTTTTTTCTGGGTCTTGCTTTTGATGTATCAAGTCTAAGAACTCTTTGTCCAGCCTTAGACCCTGAAAATTTTGTTTTGTGATTTTAAAACAGTTTAATAATTTTACATGTTCCATTTTCAGTTAATGTTTACATAAGATGTAAGAAAAGTCGAGCTTCTGTTCTTTCATGTGTGTGTGTGTGTGTGTGTGTGTGTGTGTGTGTATGCTCCAGTTTTGTTCATTGGAAAGACTATCTTACCTCCATTGAATTGCTTTTGTACCTTTATCAAAAAACACTTGGGCATATTTCTGTGGTTCCAGTTCTGACTCCTTCATTCTGCTCTGTTGACCTATAAGTCTACCCATCAGCCAGTACTACTACACTGTCCTGAATACTGTGGCTTTTTAGTGAACATGGAATTGGGTGGACTAATCCCTCTTACTTTTTTGGCTTTTTCAAAATTGCTTAACTATCCTAGTTTTTACCCACATAAATTTTATAAAATCTTGTTTATATTTACAAAAAAACATCTTTCTGAGATTTTTATAAGAATTTCATTGAACTGATATATCAGTTTCAAGAGAATTAACATGTTTACTATGTTGATCTGCCAGTCCATGAACACAGGATGTGTCTCCATTTATTCAGATCATCTTTGATTTCTTTCACCAGTGTTGTGTAGTTTTCAAGTCTCTACCTTGGATGTCTTTTTCATTTCATTGACCTAATATCACTAAGTATTTCACAGAGGATAGCAAATGTTATTATTTCTTTTTGGACATGCAACAATACCTTAATTTTTTTCTCACAATTAACATTAGTTTCTGATGAGAGTACAATATTTTGAATTTAAACTACTTTCATTCATCATAACTTTTTAACTTTTAATTCTGACAATATTTTTTATTGTTGTTCAATTACAGTTGTCCCCATTCCCCCCCATTACTCGCCCTGCCCCACCCATCCCCCACCTTCCACTTTCAACTCTCCCCCCTGTTGTCTCTGTCCATGGGCCCTTTACACATGTTCCTCGACTCGACCCTTCCCCTTCTTTCCCCTGTTCTCCCCCCTCCCCTGCCCCTGGTCACTGTCAATAAAGAATTATTTTGACAATATTTCAAACTCCCCAAAATTTGCAGTGATGTTACAAAGAACTTCCATATAGCCTTTATGCACATCCACTAATTCATATTTTTTGCTACATTTGTTTACTTATTTTATCCCTATTTTTATCCATTGGAGAATAAATTATAGACAGGATGTTTCTTCATCACTAAATATTTCAATGTAAATTTCCTGAAAACAAGACCATTTATTAACATACCCACTGTACGATTATCCAGATTGAGAAATTTAACATTGATATAATTCTATTATCTAACATCAGATCTTATATAAATTTTCCTACTCCTCCCAGTAATGACTTTTATAGCAATTTGCCTTTTAGCATATACTCTTCTTAGTTCAAAGCCTGGTCTAATTTTTTTCATTCCTTTTGAAGTATTTTTTTCTCTCTCAAAGGTTGTAAGATTTTCTCTCTCCCCTTACAGGTTTAAAATTTTACCAGATTCCGACTACATTAAATTTATCTTCCTTAGCACCACGTAGAAAATTATAGTCTGAAACTTGTGCCTTTCTTGAGCCACATAATTGTTTTACTTTCATTTCTTACATTATTCTTTCTCCTCCACTTTCTATGAAATTTCTGGTTCTTTTATTCCTTTGAGCAGTATTTACTGGGTGCCCTCTATGTGCCAAATATTGCCCAGTGAAAAGAAAAGTAATTTAGCCTCAGACCAAGCCACTGGCTGAGCTGATTATTCACCATCAAGGGCACCATACTTGGTCAAGTGTAAGGCAGGACAGGACGCCCACGCTCCCCAGGAGTCCTACTCTAAGAACAGAGGCTACAAAGCCCAGACAAAAGAGACACCATTCAACTTCCCAGGCAGCTAAGGAGGGCATTTTGGAATCTGAAGGCTGGCAGTCAGAACTTTTGGCCAGTGCTCTATCCACTCAAAATAAACCACATATATTTATACATATTGAATACAGAGATCCCAGACATCAGGAACCTCTCCCAAGGACATGCCTCCGCATCACACACACACACACGCACGCACGCACGCACGCACGCACGCGAGCCAAATATTCTTTGTAATGTAGATTGTCAAGTCTCTAAAAGTAAATAGTTTCATTATGAACTTGGAGTTTTTGTAGATTCAAGGACAAATAACATGTTTTTCCTTACAAAACTTCCCCTGAACCTCTTGATACCTGCTCTAGGGGAACAACAAACACTCTCCCACAGTGATGTTCTTCCTTGTCTGCCACTCTTCCCCCTCTGCAGGTGTGTGATGCTGGAGCTGCAGGAGAGGGCAAAGCTGGGGTTTCTTCTGGTAAAGATAGAGGCTGGAGCAGGTGCACAGGCTGGTCACCTGTGTCCTGGTCCCGAGCTGCCCAACCTTCCATGGACTTGCTCAGGCTAATCAACCTCACCAGCATCTAAGAAAGAAAGTAGGATCATTACTTTACAATGAAAACTCAGAGTAAGTACCAAGACTACCAGAAGTACTCTTCACTCTGTGAAGAGTTCAGACTTTGAAGATTAACAGGCCTGATGTCAGCCCCTCTACCCCTAACAAAAGTGTGATCCTGGGCAGTGACTTAACTCCTCTGAACCTTGATGTCCTCATCTGTGAAATGGACAGTAAAAATACCTACCTGACAGCATCGTATGGTTTCAGAAAAGGTAAAATGGATATTTTTATGACAATTTTCAGCAATTCAGGTAAAAGTCACCTGCAGTTATAATACAATACAGTCTGTTTGTTCCAAAAGGTATAATCATACAATAACCTAGGTAGTAAATGCCAAGGAATGATTTTCCTGCTATTGGCTTTTGGAAGTTTATTTTCCCAAACAAGTTTACAGCTATGTAAAAATTAAGATTCAGTAAACAGATCACATTTTTTTATTTCTTTCCTAAAATCTATAATGTACAATGTAAGAACATTTTCTATGGCATAACTGATAATTCCTCTTTTCCTGCCTTTAAAACACAGCTGTGTCCATAAATGTCCAATCATTCTTATGTTCCTATTGGTATGTATTTGTCTTCAGTGAAATAGAAGTTACTTCTTTTTCCATATTACTATAAACAGAAATACAGCACATTTTTAAATTTTCTTCAACTTTGAGCAAAGATTATGGAATATTCAAGCCAGAAGGGAGAACAGTCTGGTTTTGGGGGGAAGAAGAAGATTACTAGGAGGGAAAGAAAGACAGATCAAGTTCTCTTTTCAATTTTACCATTAAGAAACTATCCATAAATAAGGTTTTACTAAGGTTGTAATATGCATGTGTGTGCGCACACACAGACATACAGGCAAACATGCACACACACATATGCTGGTACGTGTGTGTGTGATATATGTGTGTGGTACATGTGTGTGTGTGGGACGTGTGTGTGGTACATATATATGTGTGTGTGCTGGTGTGAGACACATAGATGATAGGTTGGTAGGTAGATAGATAGACAGATCTCCTTTTGGTTTGTTTTCCCTGAAGATCCCCCGACTAATATAAAGAAGGACATCCATGGATAGCCATACCACACCTGGCAGTCCTTTAGCTTCCCACCGGGAACAGCCTCCCATCCAAGGCTGGTTCAAGCAGCTTCTCTTTCTCCCCCAGCTCTCTTTAGATCTGTGTCCTTTCATCTCACCTCATCCATACAACAGCACTTGAAGTCGGGATCATTAGATGACGAAGCTGAAGCTCAGAAAAGGTCAGCGACCTCCTCAGGCTCCTACAGTTAGTTACAGCGACAGCCATGCAGCATAATTATGTAAGTGTGAGATGCATCCTCTTTCTAATTACTTTGCACTGACTCATCATTGTAAGATATGCAGTGTCTGGCACGATGATGGACAACATTAGACACCTAACATGCACGTGTTTTAGACTATACCAAACTCTAGTATTAGTTCCTTCACTGGAGAGTATCGTTTTTATCTTTATGATTTCTTGAGCTTCTTGACTGCTGAGTTTGAAAATTCTCCTCAGGTAATTTCTGTACTTTCCACTAGATGATCAAACCAAGTTTGAATGTCCGAGCCTTGGTGGTAATGATCCGCTCTACTTTCTCACCCCCAAAGAAACAGTTTATATGTCGCATCATAAACTTCAGGAATTAAAATATTAAGTAAAGAAATTGTTCATTCATCTATTGACCTTTGTCCTATGTTATTTAATAAGTTTGGATTTTGAACATATTCTTTGTCTTTCCTCTGAAACAATGACGCAAACTCTCCTAGGATTTACATTTAATGAGGGAAATATGTTCCTCATCTGGTAAGTGTTTGTGGACATGTATTTAATAAAGATGTAATTGGTTTTCCATTAAAGGATCCAGTTTGAGTTTGATGTTCACTCCAATTAACCATTTCCTTTTGCAAATCATTGTTTGCAGTGGAAAATTTTTTTTCACATTGCCAGTGGCAAATGAGTATGTGTCTAATGTTTCTGGGTCAAATGGAGTCTCGCCTTTCTTCTTTCAACTTTGTAAGTCCTCATTTCTTGCCTGCACTTCTTGAATTGAGACTTCCTGCCTGCTTGTGGGTGAAACAGTGAGGAGAAACTCCAAGGGTAGTTCTCATCTATCTGAGGAACAGTGAAGACTGAGGAGTGTATAGATATTATATACCGAGCACAGGTCATTAATGGTTCATTATGATTAAAACCTTCCATGTGCCAGAAACCGAACTCTATGTCTACAGATAAGTATGCAGTCCTCTTCCTCTGCTGGAAAATAAAATCTTGTTGGAAGGAGAGATAATGTTTCTGAAAGAGAACTAAAAACAAAGCAGGAAGTATAAAATTTTCATATTAATGGTATAGAACAAGTATGGCAAACAAAGAGCCACTCCCATCACTAATATCCATGGCTGATATTGTTAATTCACTCCTATGCCCCACAAGCCTGGAAAAAGCCTCATTTCAATGTCTTTTCCACACAGTAGATTTGGGATCCACACCAATCAGTCAGTGTAGGTATATGCAATTACATCTGTTTGCTATTTTGATATAGAGAATGCTCTAGGAATTCAAAAAAGGGTGAAATAATATAAGAATGGAACAGTTAGAGAAGAATTCTTGAGGAGAGCGAGATGTGAGTTTGAAAAATGAATGGGATGCAGTTTAGTAGAAAGCAGAGCTTAAAGCATTCAAGCGGAAGGATTGGTGAAAGCAAAGGCATGTCAGCAAAAAGTGGGTTTGGGATGATGAAGAGGACCTTGCAAATAAGAGGGACAACTTTACTAGCCCGTTGCCTAGCTCGGTGATTGCTTTTCTATATCAGGAAAGTGGATAGAAAAAAATGTATATAGTTATTAATTTCCTATCCTCCTGTCTTCCCCTCCTTCAAGGATTTTAAGGATCAAAAAGACATATCCAGAAGGAAAACTAACTTAAAACATAAAAGGACAACATTTTCAAAAACATGCAAACTTCAGTATATACCAGATGAAATCATTTCAGTATATCAGACATGAAGTAATTCAACAGTTGGACCCTCTAATCTGCAACGAGAATAATGCTTAATGATGTTAGACAGGAATTGTCCTGGCACCCTGATTCAGCCCCAAAAGGGATCAATCTTCAACTCAGACCCCAATCAGGATTGTTTCAGAATAAAAGGCATGTGTAATGCAGAACAAACTGGCAAAGCCCCCAAAGTAGAGAAAGAAACTTCTCCCTACCATAAGCATTTGGCACTAAGCATTTTTCCAATTATTTAACAATACTTAAAATCAATTTCAAACACATATGTAAAAAGAAACTGAGACTCAGCATTCTTGTATGAAAACTCTGCTCCCCCTACCTGCAGAAGCAAAGATGCTGTGGGTCAAGAGGAGCAATCAACACTCAGCAGAATATGGACCAAGAAAGAAAAAAAAAAGTGCAGATTGAACGACCCTTTCGTTGTTTGGGTTTCTTGGTTTTTTTAGACTCCATGTTTAAATGAAATCATACAGTATTTGTCTCTGAGAAAATCTAGCTAGTCAAGGATTCTAACCAAGTTTAACTGAAAATAGAAATTAGTATACGAGCCCCTTTGCAAGGTATCCGCAGTTGTTGCATGTACTTATGTATAAATTAACTTCTTTGAAAAGTCTATATGGTTGTTATTTGATAAGTAGTTTTGATTGTTTTCAAATAATCTTTATATAATATTTTCTTTTTATCTTTTTTATTTATTTTTATATTAAATCATTTTTATTGTTATTCCATTATAATTGTCCCAATTTTTCCCCCTTTGCCCTCCTCTGCCCAGCACACCCCCAGCTTCCACAGTCCACTCCCACACTGTTGTGGGTCCATGAGTCATTCATACATGTTCTTTGTCTAGTCCCTCTCCCTTCTTTCCATGATTATCCCCCTTCCCCTCCTCTCTGGTCACTTTTAGTCTGTTCCATGTTTCCATGCCTCTGGTTCTATTTTGTTCATTAGTTTATTTTATTCATTAGATTCCTCTGAAGGGTGAAATCATATGGTATTTGTCTTTCACTGGCTGGCTTATTTCACTTAGCATAATGCTCCCCAGATCCATCCATGCTGTCACCAAAGGTAGAAGCTCCTTTCTTTCTGCTGCATAGTATTCCATTGTGTAAATGTACCACAGTTTTTGATCCCTTCATTTACTGATGGGCACTTAGGTTGCTTCTAACGCTTGGCTATTGTAAATTGCGCTACTATGAACATTGGGGTGCATAGGTTCTTTTGAATTGGTGTTTCAGGATTCTTAAGGTATAATCCCAGCAGTGGAATTGCTGGGTCAAAAAGCAGTTTCATTTTTAGTTTTTTAAGGAAATTCCATACTGTTTTCCACAGTGGCTACACCAGTCTGCAACAGTGTGTTAGGGTTCCCTTTCCTCCGCATCCTTACCAGCACGTATTGTTTGTTGATTTATTAATGATGGCCATTCTGGAAGATGTAAGGTGATAGCTCATTGTGACTTTAATTTGCATCTCTCCGATGGCTAGCGATGTTGAACACTTTTTCATATGTCTATGAGACATCTGTATGTCCTCCTTGGAGAAGTGTGTATTCAGACCCTTTGTTCATTTTTTAATTGGATTGTTTGTCTTCCTGGTCTAAAATCCACTAAATAGCTCCTTCTGATACTATTAGGGATGCCTGGTCAACTAAAACTGGCCTTGCTGGGCTATTGCATTCAAGATTCTGTGCTCAGGGTTGACCGAACAGGTAAGCAACCTATTTAGATCAATGTCCCTAGAAGTAGAGCCAAGAATCTGGGTGCATATTTTCCTGGAAAAGCACTCTCAGGAAAAATCTGTGAAGGAAGAAGGCTAGCAAGATGGGGCATGGGAAGGAGAATAACAAGGACGAGCTCTCAGGTATAGTCTGGCCTTGTCCTGATCTATAGTGGGGCTGCAGAGTGAAGCCCACACCCCAGAGGAGTAAAGGAACTTATACTCACAGACCAGTCACTTCCATAGCTCTTCAGGCAAGGTAGCTTCCCTCAGCTCCAGAGAATTTTTCAGCTGTGAAACAGTAGCAGCTGACATTCACGGAAACTAGAAGCATGGGGGCACCAACTCAAGACACGGGATCTTGGAGAGGTACTACAGACCCTTTGCAGAGTATTGTCTTGCTTGGCCTCATTTTTGTCTAGAAAAACTCTGTACACAGCAATACCAGAAAACCTTATCCCAGCACCTTCAGACTTCAGTAAGGCCCTTTAGAAATAGCTCCTCTGTAACTAGCCTCCAAAACCCCATTTCTGAAGTATATTCAGAAGGAGAAACAATAGCAGCAATAAACATTTTTGCTTTCATATCAGCCTTTGATATGCCAGAGGATCAAGGAAAGGGGATCTAAGAAGAAATGGGACTGGAAGACAGACCCTGGCAATTCCAGAAGGAGTCAGGCTGTAATAAGAAAAATCACATTTTTTGAGTCACACATATCCCATTGCATTCTGAGGTCTGGAAGTTACTGGTACTCTCAAATCCATAGTCTCCCCACTGGTTAAAATGGAATAACACTGGGTGCCTTGCATATCTGTTGGAGGAGAAAATGTTTCAGAAAACCCCAAATGCAGTGCTTGGCTCACTTGTGTGCATATCTCAACAAATGGCATGTGTCTATGCCCCCATCCCCAACCACCAAACATCATTCCCCAAGTCCAAACACCTGGATTAAATTTATCCCCCGAAGAAACCAAACAAAAAACAAAAACACTCCAATATTACCCTTAAGAAAAGTCATGGTCCAGAGCACAGATCATAAAAGTAGAGTAACGTTCTTACACAAAAACTTTCTTTGTCTGAAAGATAATATTTAAAAACACCAGGGGCTTCTGGTCAAGTTGGTAGCATAGGTAAACATGGTACTTGGAACCTCCCATAACATCAAAATTACAATGAAACTACAGAACAACCATCCTTCAGAACTGCCTGAAATCTAGCTGAATAGAAGTCCTGTAATGAAGGATATAAAGAAGGAGCCACATCAAAACTGGTAGGAGTGGCAGAGAGCTAAAACAGGCTGATCTCACACCATGCCATGTATATTTGGAATCTAAAACAGAACAGAAACAGACTCATAGATACAAACAAGATTTTGATGGTTACTAGATGGGAGGGGGGTTGGGGAGATGGGTGAAAAAGATGAAGGGATTAAGAAGTACAAATTGGTAGTTACAGAATAGTCATGAGGATGTCAAGTACAGCATAGGGAATATAGTCAATAATATTGTAATAACTATATATGGTGTCTTATGGGTATTAGATTTATGAGGGTGACTATTTCGTAAGTTATATAAATGCCTAATCACTGGGTTGTACACCTGAAACTAATGAAAACTGTACTTGAAAAATTAAAAAATTAAGACAAGAAAATAAAAGACACCCAGCACTGGGGAAAGGAGGAAGAGGGATAACCCTGATGGAATAGAGAAATTGAAATGTAGAGTTTGCATACCAAAGTCTGAGGTTGAATCAGCTCAGCCTTTTAATACCAGTATTGAATGACATTTTGAATAAACCAAGATGGTGCTAACTTATTGTCCTTCTCATTATCTTCTGATAAGGATCACAAATTGCCAGCAGCCAACGCATCACCTTGTCATGTCGTGTGGAATAGCACCTGTCTGATCCTGGAGAGCCTCCCTCCAAATAATCCCATACGGACAACCACCACCTGATGACCAGAGTCCCTCACAAGTCTTGTTCACCCCCATCCCCAGCATGGATGGTGAGGATGAATATTGGGGACCAGGTAGACATGAATGGAAAGTATGAAATAAACTTCCCCCAGCTGCTTTCCTGTCTTGCTTATGGTCAGCCCTTTTGAACATTACATTTACCCAACAAGACTCTAAGAAGCACCAGAAGCTATTAAAGGCTGTCCGCTTACCCAGAAGGAACTTGGCAAAAGTGCCAATGCTATTCTGCCCTTGGAGTTGTTTGGGAGAAGGGCAGTGGGATGTAAGAATTTACACTTGGATTTTTCTTTCATTTGTTCAGAATTTGGTGCCCCCTTCCATTTCTCCTCCTCCTCCTTTAACCCCAGCTCTGCTTAGAAAATTTCATTGTTACAGAATTCTGCTCCATGGGAAAATATATCAAATTTAGAAAGCCATTGGTATGTAAAGAACCCTCATTTCAAGAACGTAGAACAGAGTGCGCCATGTAATCAAAGGCAATTAAAGACATTCACACAATTGTGAATATACATCCTTTCCACATATAATTTCAGAGAATTGTTCAGAAAACTTACATACTGGAGCACTGGATAGTTTCCAAAAGGCACTTAAGGCATAAGAAGCCCTTAATTGGGGCTTGCAAACATGAGTTTTGTTTCTGTTTATGCATGTTTGTCAAATACAATGCGGGCTCTGCTTTCCGAACATTTGGCCCTAAATTAAAAGAAATATGTCAGCAAATCCATAAAAAAGTACACTAAACGCAAAATGTTTTCTGTTGGATCTGGAGGGAGGCTGAGGTAGACTCTGCTAGTTTTCCAGCTAAAGGCAACATCTGGATGCAAGAGTTCTGTCTGCTTTGGCCATATCTAGCAGAGAGGCAGAAAGCTTTACCAAAGGCCTAGTGTTTTCATTGCAAAGCTACTGAATGCTTATGGCACACCTGGAGTCAGTCAGGAGGGCGATGTGTCCATGTGAGCAGATGATCTCACTTTCTGTCTCTCAATGACCTCAAACATTTGCCATCTGCTCCAGGACATGCAAAGAACCACCTACAAGCATATTGGATTACTTGGATGATTGAGGGAGAGCAGCGGAGAAGGACACATTTCTTTTCTCTCCATTTATTAAAGAAGAAACAGGACATCATAGTCCATCTGCCTGGCTGAAGTACCAACTCTGTTTGCTCTGAGACTAAGCAAATTATATAACAGCAGCCTCACTGTCCTCATTGCGAACACAAACACAATTAATAGTACCTGACTCATAAACTATTGACGACTGATAAAATGACAAATGTAAAGTGGCCACACAGAATAATGTCTCAAAGAATGCAAGCTAAAAATATTACATTATTTTATCTTATTCTCCTTGTATTTTCTTTTTGGCTTCAATGCAGAAAAGTCTACTCCATTTAGAAGAAGGAGGAGGAGGAGAGGAAGGGGGAGAGAAATAAATGGGGCGGGGGGAGGAGGAGGAAGAACAGGGCAAGGAGAAGGAGAGGAATAAAAAGAAGAAAGAAAAACTCCATCTACCACTCACCCTCATAACTTATCACGCCTCCATTTCCTTAAATGCCAAGTTCCTTGTAAGAAAAGTCCACACGTGTGGTCCTACCCTCATTCCCATTCATTCTCACTTCCTTGCTCCCTCCCCCACAATAAATGATGAGAGTCACTCGTCAACAGTCTTCGCCATGTGACTTTGAGTGTTTCCCAGGCTACCCCCACTGACCTGCTGGCCACGTGACTGAAGTGAGTCAGTAGAATGTGGACAAACATATTTTCTACATGTGAGTAGAAACTTTAAATGTGGTCACTCCCTTCATTGTGGCCTCTTGCATTCTTTCCTCCGTCCATGAGGACAATATAGAGAACAGAGGCTACTTCTTCACCCTGAATCCTGAAATGAGATGTCTTGAACCCAGGAAAGCCCTACAGAATCACAGCCAATCTCAGCCTTCATTTAATGTCAGGAAGAAATATGTGTTTGCTAATGTCAGAAAGAAATACATGTTTGATTTTATTCTGTTGAGAATTGGGTTGATTGTTACTATAGAAAAAGCTGACTAATACCTAACTAGTGACCATGCTGACTACCTAAGTACTCCCACTATAATACCAGTGAGAGATGACATACCAAGGATCGCCCTCCTTCTTCATCAGGCTGCCTCTCCCACCACTCTGTATCCATGATTCCCCTGCATATTGCCATGTTTGTAACTGTCGGCTCCCCGGCCACCAGTTATTGACTCACAGGTAGGATTGGACCCCATCTACAGTGGGAAACAGCACGATATGATCGTATACACAGTGAGGTTGGTCTGTTTCTATTGCTAATGTTCATGCACAGGAAAGAATTCCTGGCAAGGAGAGGTGGGGCTGGGATGACCACACACACAGACAGGAAGGAGAGAAGTCCTCTGTCTAGAAAGGAAGGATTTACCATGAGCCATTTGATGGCTGGTGGTCAGCATCTTGAAGAGATAGGTCCAGGTAGAACAGGTTGGCGTTGAGGCAGTTTAGAGCCATGTCTTTCAGTTCAAATATGGTCTTGACCAAAAACTTGAAGAGCCATCTAAATTCTCCCATGTGGTGAAGCTAAATCTGAAGGAAGAATACAGAGGCCAGAGCAAAGCTGATTGATCCCCAGGGCTGGGAGAAGGACTGTCAGGCCGACCTGGGACACCACAGGGGAGATCCAGACACCAGGTTTCTGACAAGTCGTCCCAGTGAGAGACTTTTCACCTCCATGAGCAGCTTCTTCAAGCCAACCTGGGCCCAGCGTTCACTTTGTTTTCAACATAGCAAGTCTAATCCCAATGAGAAGTGCTGGGACCTCCCAGACATCACTCCAGTCATTCAAAAGAAGAGATTCCAGAACAAACACTGGGGTGTTCTGGGCTTTAAGGTAAAAGAGTCCTTCGCTTCATATCCCAACTGCATTTTTAGTTGGGATGAGAAAGAGCAGCCTGCACCAAGGAAGAAAAGGAATCTGCAAACACACCATCTTTCTCCCTTTACAGAGGGAGAAGCTGAAGCAAGCAGGGCACACACCAATGCTGACCCTTCCCAGTGTATCTTGTTGAGTTGGGGGCTGGCTGGGGAGTTCTCCTGTTGGCTCAGTCTCGGGTGACCCAGGTGACATGTGAGTCTGCAGTGTGCCCACAACAGTTACAATCCCCAGATCCCCCTCCAGGGCTCCTAGAGACCTTGGCTTACTTGGACTTACACAGAAGCAGGCTATGTTTGTCATGGGAGAGGGCTCCCCCTATTTCAACAGAAAAAAAAAAGCAGGCACTATAAAAAAAATACTACAGGTCTACACAAAAGGAATAAGTGAATGCTTACCAAAAACAAAAACAAAATCCCATAGTGTCCCCAGGAAAGGAAAAGGATATAAAGCAGGCATTCTGTATATTCTGGAGATTGAACCAAATTACAAAGACAGCCCTGGGGGCTGAAGCTCAGCCTCCCAGCTTGAAGGCAGTGGATCGGATGATTTGAACAGCATGAGGCAGACCCCTCCTATTTTCCCCTGGAGTGGGCACAGGTTGGGAGCAGAAAACAGGACTGGGATGGGGAAGTAAAAGGGACAATAAGTAAAGTAATAAAAGAGAGACTATGCAGGAAGTATGGATAATCGTGTTCTATACACTGAGGAGTGGGTAGGATCATTCCACTTCTCCGTACCAAAGAACAAACAAAAAGTGCCATTGAAAACCAGGATAATGTCTCTTTTAATCCTACCACTCTCCAAAGGACACATAATCCTCATTTTACAAGGCAGCTAAACAGCTGAATGTAAGATAGGTTCCCAATAGTACCCAAGTTCACCTCATTGACAAACAGGGATTGACACCCACCCCTGCTTAATTCCACAGCCTATCTCAGCTAAGGCACAGTCTCCTTCTTTGACGTGTATGTGGGACGTGGTTTCTATCGATATGTCCTTTCTTCAGATGTGCAGTATCCTGGTTATGTAAAGGGCTTTTCCATGTGTCATATGCACTCCATTTCTTCTCTGTGCTTTAAATTCCCTTCATTCTAGCCCTGGCTCAGTTGATTGGAGCATCATTCCATACACCAAAAGGTTGTGGGTTCAATTCCTGGTAAGGGTACAGATCTAGGATATGGGTTCGGTCCTCAGTCTCGGTGCATGCAGGAAGCAACCAGTCAATGTTTTTCTCCCCTCCCCCTTCTTCTCTCTCTAAAATCAATAAATATATCTTCAGGTGAGGATTTTTAAAAATTCCCTTCATTCTAGAGTTTCTTTGGAAGCTGAAAGGAAGCTCCTCAGTTGAGATTTTGTTGGTGGAGTCTACATAAACACACAGAAAAAAAATGTGCCCTGGCTGGTGTGGCTCAGTAGATTGAGTGCCAGCGTGCAGACCAAAAGGTCACAAGTTCAATTCCCAGTCAGGACACATGTCTGGGTTGGGGGCCCAGGTCCCCGCTAAGGGCACGCGAGAGGCAACCGATCAATGCTTCTCTCACATATCGATGTCTTTCTCCCTCTCCTTCTCCCTCCCTTCCCTTCTGTTTTATAAATAAAATCTTTTTTAAAAAAAAGAAAAAGTGTAAGTGAAGTTCACATGCTTCAAGAGAAATATCTAGACAATTCCAGTGGTTGTATTAAAGCTGTCACGTTGTGCCTCACCTTGGTATGTAGACACTGCAGCAGAAATCAGGTTTTTACAAAAACCTTTACTATGTCTTGTCACAACTCATCAAGGATATTCCAAGAAGAAGACATTTGAAAAGTCCTTCTGGGTAAATTACAACAAACAAGCCCCACTCCCCCTCATAAATCATGCTATTGTTCAGTGACGCACCAACAAGGCAGGCCACATTTATCTCCCCAAAGCAACCCTGGCAAGACTATGCTCAGAAAATATTGGTCTTGTTTGTTATCTTTCTGAAAGGTTAAGAGAAGGATTTGCTTATCTATAATGATTTATGGAACTGACAAGCAGGTGCACAAATGTGGCCAGGAAATGCATACAAATAGAACCGCTTAGAACAAAATTATGGTGTCAGGGCACAAAGCCGATAGCTTTGTTGTGTAATGGGACACAAGAATCAGGACTCATAAATCACATTTGTCAAGAATAAATAAAAAGAGAACCAGACAGACCAGTGCCCCTGCTTGTTTCTATCTTTATCATAATTTGTTGGCTTGCCCTGCCCTTCCTCTGTCTTAGAGATAAGGGATCCTACTGCTTTCTGGCTGTCTCCAGATGAGGTCTGAACACCGATAAAGAAGTCACACTGGCTCTGTCAGTGTGTCCTGTCATTATCTGACTTGCCCAGTGACTGTTAAATGATTTTCTATGATTTGATGGCTTAAGCACTAAGCAAGAGTATCTGAGGGGGACCCTGTCGATCCCACCCAGTGAATTAGCTTTCAACAGCTGCCACAGAATGCCCAGATCCCAGCTCTAGCTCAGCCAATTCCTACCTGAGAGACTTTAGGCAAGTTCACTGTTCTCTCAACTTTCATTTTCAGAGCTATTTAAAAAAATACACCATCCATCAGTTTGAAAAGCTGAAATAATCCCAGTGAACTAGAGGAAGTTGTGCCAGTACCCAAGACCCCTTGGCTACTTCATTGCCAGGCTTGGGAGCAGGGGGGTAAGAGAACAGTAGGTAAATGTTTATAAAATTGACCTGAAAGACATGTCTTATATCCTTTAGTAAAGAAATAGAATGTATGAAGGATATGGCTGTCTTCTTAATTCTGAAATTATATCATTGAACTTGTAAAGAATAGCTAACCATCTGCTGATTTAATTGACATTTAGCACAACTGAATTGTTCTGAAATAAAAATGCTTTATAACTTTCTGGTTTTTGTAAAACATTCCCTCCTTGTGTTTTACTGTGGCCCTAACAATAATTCAAAGACAAATAAACTGCAATACAACACCCCCTCCTGCCCCCTACAGTGTCTTGTGCTATTTTAAGCTTTAACTGCACCACGGGTAGCAGTTAATATAAGCACCTTGCCAGAAAACCTTTATTTTCATTCCTTAAAGACAGCTAACCTCCAGGTGTACTATTCAATGGCTCCAGGTGTTCCATTCAATGGGGAGTGTGCAAGTTGCAATGCTTAAGTACTTGTTTTTATCCATTAGAAGCCTGAGCTGGGAACAAACACTGTTGAGTCCATTTGCAGGATTAAAATATGGCAAGGATCACTGGATCGGGATCTTGTCCCCTGCTCCCTATCACCAGCTCTTCTCCATTAATTGAACCAGACACTTCAAGGAGGCAGCCTTATGCTTCACCCTTATGTTTCACCATCCTTGCCCAGCTCTAAGCCTAGCTCCTGACTTGCAAAATCTCCCATTTCCAGATTAGTGCTCACCTCCGAGACCTAGACTTTCAGCCACTCCCATTTAGACTTGTTGGTCTTCCTGGGGCAAAGGCTTGTACTTGCTCTGTAGGTCCATCCAGTTTTCATTGAGGCCACTGATCACAACCCAGCCCTCCCTGCCTGGGTTACGTGGTCCTTCTAGACCCACCAGAAGGAGATACATGGCAGTTTATTTTATATGTGACTGTGGCGTCCATTTTCAACTAACTTGAGCTATGGACACAGGCCCTTCCATTTCCTCAGTTCTTTAAGCAAGAAAATGCAAAAGGGTAAAAGTCAGAGGAGTTGACAAAGAAGGCTAATTATCCCAGGTCAGGGAAAATCCAACAGATATGACTGCCAATTACTTTTTTAATAATCTTTTCAATTGAACTATAATGTATATAGAAGTTCAAAATTATGCATGTACAGGTTGATGGCTCCTCCCAAAAGAATACACCCATCTATCCACCACCCAGATTCAGAAGCAGAACTTGACCAGCAGGCCAGAAGCCACCCTCATGGGCCCCCAATCAGAAACCCCTTTCTTCCTCAAAAGCAACCAATGTCATGGCTTCTGTCCCTAGACATCAGTTTGCCTGTGCTTGAATTTTATATAAATGGAATTATACCGAACATATTCTTTCGTGTCTGGCTTCTTCAGCTCAACAATTTTTGTTTGTGAGATTTATCCATATTGTTGTGTATAGATAATTTACTTTCATTTCTGCATAGTACTCTATTGAGCCAATGCATACACCACAATTCATGTGTCCATTCTAATGTTGATGGGCTTTTGAGTTGTTTGCAGCTTGGAGTTACTATGAACAATACTGTTGTAAATATTTTTGCACTGATCTTTAGTGTATGTATGTGCATATTTCTGTTGGGTATATACCTAGAGTACAATTTCTATTACAGACTTCAGCAAATGCCACTGAACAATTTTCCAAAATATTTACATTAATTTACCACTTACTACCAGCGGTGTTTAAGAGTCATGGAAGCCTTCTTTCTCACTCATACTTGGTATTGTCAGTCTTTTTATTACTGACTCTCCTGATGTGTATACAATAATAGGGGTATCCTTGATCCAGGCAAGAATGGAATGGAATCTAGGCCATAAGCTATAGAAGAGCCTGCTCTGGTCCTTCTATGCTGATATCACCCACCAAAGGTCTGCTGGACCTAAGGCAAAGAGAGCAATAGAAGACCTTACTAATACATACTGCTCTTATACCCTCAAGATAGAAAAGAAATCTTTTCTACAAAAAAAAAATTTTTAAACCTTTTTTAAAGCTTTTTTATAAAAAAGTTTTTACAGATAAAAATCTATGAAAAAGGAAAGTTAAGGGTAAATAACTTTTAAAAAGAGAGAAAATATAAAGATTAACACTAGACTGCCTTACTCAAGACTATGAAAAACTGAGTAAAATGTGTATTTTCCCAGTAGAGTATAATTTACCAACCTGATTCCTTCTAGGACATACACATGGAATATTAAGCCATTCTTGGGTTAAACATATTTTGAGGTTCAATCCTAAAATAAAATTCTGCAAACTACTGAAACAGGAGACCACTGCACTGATCCAAGGATGCCATAATGATTTTTCAATAAAAATGAGAGGATTGAGAAAATGTCCCAGTTTGAGGTGGGAGTGGGATAGGATTAAATTCAGTTTCAGACATATTTCCTTATTTCTCAACAGTCAACTGTCAAAAAAAAAAAAAAAAAAAGCCGCAGAGAGCCACACTGTGGATTTGATTCAGTATTGGGACTGGCAAAGCAAAAGAGCAAATCACGCTAATAATCACATGGCATTATCATGTGCATTCTCATCTATTACTTGTCAATTAACTTGACAACAGGTCATTGTAATGGGCATGTAGAACTGTCCACAGTCACAGAAATAAAACTGAAAGATTATGGTTTGGTTCAATGTCCTTTTGGGCACCAGGATTCTGTTCTTTTCTGGAGTTTGAAAATGACGTTATGATGAGTTCTGGGTAAAACAGTTAGAGATGGATGTGGTACTTACAAGATATCTCTACTGTGCTTTCTACTCCAACCTTCCAAGAATCCTAAAATGCAAAAGTACCTAGTGCAGTGCTTATCACATAGTAAATACTGGTATTATAGTCAGGTCTTTCTCAAATTTAGGTAAGACTCAGAATATCCTGGACAGCCTGTTTAAATGCTGATTTTCAATCCTGTCCCTAGAGATTCTGCTTCAGGGAATCTGCATAAATTCCCCCAAAGTTATTTGGTTGCATGCATTTCCATAGACCTCATTTGGAGAAATACTACCGTACAATTTCTTCTCTCCATATGTTCAGTGAAGAACCACTTTTTCTTTAAGTTCTAATCCCTCACAGACTTATAGTTTTATAAGACATAACAAAAATGAATTCCTATAAAAAACGAAATAAAAATAAAAACTTAAATACAAACATAAATTCAAGGTTTTTATTATTAGATTCAGCAGGTCTAAAAAATTACATATCAATAAATACATCAATTCATCAATAAATATAATCTGAACAAATCTTATACAGGCAAAGAACAAAATCAATGTATGCATATTATTCATTGAAAGTGTTCCTAGAGATGATAAGCATCATGATTATAGTCGTAACTCTTTGTTATTTCACACTCATAACTAAACTAACAATTATGAGGTAGCAAGCCCCCACCCCACTATGAGCACATTGGGAGCGACACCGTGTGTATCAGCACGTAAAGGCTTTAATGAAACATACACATTTGCTGTGCTAAACTGGGCTGACAGTGCTACTCACGGGGAATAACTAGACATAATATCTAAATGATTTCTGCATTTTGTTTTCACTCACAGACTCATTGTAGATAGTATGTCAGCAAAAATGGAAGAAGAGAGTTGAAAGCCATTTCAACAAGTCCAGGATACCCTTTCCTAACTTCTAGTGTGGCCGTACCAGGCATGACTACTTCGCAGCTCATGTCGCATGTGACTCACCTGGAAGTTTACCACCAGAGCTGGTCTATATTTCAATTCAAAAACAAAGGAATTGATTGTTGCTTGGATGTAGCAGCAAGGTCAAATTGCTATCAAAATCCTAAACAGACACCTCTCCCCCCATTTCCATACTAACCTCCTCATGGGCCAGGCACAAACAGATGGCTGACTAGCATGGTCCTCACAGCACATGTCAAACAACACTGACCTAGAGGACCTGGAAAACTGGCACATCGGGACTTCATTCTGCAAAAACTCAAGGCAAATGGGCACAGCGTCCTTTAAACCCCAGAGATTCACTCAAAGGCCTGTGACAAGTTAGCATACTTGGGGCAATGCATTTAACTGCTTAAAGCCTCCAAAGCCATTCAGATTGCAAAAGAGCTGGCAGACATCTGGGTCTTCAGTTTTAAGATTAAGCCATCTTCATGCAACATTACCTTTGCATTCTTTTGTAAGGAGTATGGTTTTGTTTGAAATTCTTACAAATAACAATTGTCATTTGACATTCATAATGACAGCAGGAAACAGTTTCAGCCAGACAAAGACTATGAGCATGAGCACATGGGGCTTTCACCAGTGAACACAAGAGACAGAAAGCACAGGGACAAACTCTGGTACCCCAGAGGAAACACAGCAGTGGATTCTAGCGGCTCATTTCAATTCATGTCCTAACTACTGAAGCCAGACCCACTGGCAGAAAGCTCCAGCATTGCTGTGACAACCTAATCAACCAATGGGTGTGTGGAGTCAGTCCATACACGGGGCATATCCTCCTTCCCCATAAAATGTCAGGGAAGCAAGAAGTGTAGACCTCAACAAGGCTTGGAAATTGCTTGTAACCACTGAGCCCTGTGAAAAAGGCTTTCATGGAAATAGGCACTGAATGGTGCCCTATTTGTCTATGTCTGGCTCAACTCTGACTTGACTCTGAATGTCTCTCTCTTCCCCATCACTCTATGCCAATCTCTGTGGCATAAATGGTTGCCACACAAGTATGCCTGCAACTGTTGATCCCTGTGGAAAACTGCAGTCTTCCTACAACAGGGAATATACTCGGGTCCATCAGCTGACATTCTGTGCTACACTGGACAACATAAAGGGGAACAAAATTTGCTGGGAATGAAAGGTAAGAGACACAGCAAAAAGCCAAGCAGTAAGTAAAGGAGGAATGTGAGTTTCCCCCGGGGTATTTTCAAGGTTGCGGTCAGAGTAGGAAGAGTTGAGCTTGAACACAGCATGAGAGGCAAACCAGAGACTAGAGGGGTGACAGGTCCTTTAAAGTGGGGATTACGCTGGAATGGCTGTTGGCTTGCTTGTACCGGATTGATTCCTATGATCCCTCAGAGTGTACTGCCAAATAGTCAAACACAAAAATGTGAGAACCCTTGCTTCATTCATCTCTCTTCCTACCGCCCAAGACAGTGGGAGGAAACCAGAGGTGAGAGTTAGTTCCTGGGGAAAGAGAAAGAGATGCTTTAAAATGTAGATTCTCAACACCCACCCCAATCCAAGCAATCAGTCTCTGAGGGTGACTCTCCCAAAAAAATGGGTGATTCTGGCTGGAATAGAGAGAAAAATCTCAGTCTCAAGTGAGGCAGGCCACCCCTACTGGCCTGAATCCCAAAGCCCAGCTCTGGACAGCTGTTTTGCCAAGCCTCAGTGAGCCGTCCACCTGCAAGCTCAGCTGCCTGGACCCTGGGTCTCTCCTGTCCAAGGCAGTGGGGGCCATTGCACAATGCTATACACTCCTATTAGGGATGTTTGGAATCTACTTTGCCACCTACACAGCTCAGGAGCTGACCCCTTCCCCAGCCCTTGCCAGATAGCCCTGAGTCTGATTTCCTCATGAGCTCTTCAGGGTTCAGCTGGAACCAGGACTCCACCCAGTAACACCTGCGTGTTGAGGGCCTACAGTATGTAGATGCCATACTGGGTCCTTTAAATAGCTTATATCCTGTCATCCTCACAGCATCATTCTAAAGTAGGAATTATTATCTCATTTTACATATTTGGAAAATGAAGACTTGAAAAGTGATCACACAGCTTGTGAACAGGAAAACTGGTTGTCTTACCCCCAACATTCAAAATTAGACTTAGGGCTGGGAACTTGGAACACCATTTAGTTCCTGTCATCCCCTTCTTCCTGACTTCGATCCCGTTTCCTGAATCCCCAGCTGTCCAATGCTCTGGCCCAAATCAGACAGAATACCCAGATCACACAGGAGGTGGTGGTAGGGGGTGGGGGGCTCTCTCTTTAAACTGGTCACCCAAGCAGAGAGTCCAGTTACATATCCAAGTCAGACCTCTGGCATTTCCCCGCTTTCACTGCTCTGTAGTCTCAGGAAACCTGGTAGAAAAGCTACATATTTCTGGGGTCTTGGAAACTCAACCAAACCTTTCTGTTTAACAACAAAAACAGGTCTCTTGAAGAGCATCTCATGTACCACCTACATCAGAATCACCTGGATGCTCTAAAAATGAACATTCCCAGGTGCCCCTGAGAACTCCCAATCCAGATCACTCAGGTGGTCATTTTCCTTAAGGTGTTCTATCCATATTTCCTAAAGTCCATAGCATCCTAGTTATAGAAATAGCTTGCCACCATTGTCTTTGTCTCTGAAATGGGTACATATTTACTTTTCTGACATAATTTATAACAATGCTCATAGGAACTTCTTCAGTTCAGTCACGTTAAGAGCAAAGGGCAAAACATGAAGTTATCCCTCCAGAGCTGCTATAGGGGATCAGGCACCTTGTATTCTTCTTGAGGTTAATCCTCCGAAAAACCCTATAATGGTGGCTCACTATCACCTACGTTATCACTTAAAGACACTGAGACACTAAAAGGTTAAGTGACTTGACCGAGGTCATGCAGCAAGGCCAAGATCAGTGCAAATACAAACCCAGGTCTGTCTGATCCGTCTCAGAGCAAGTCCCTCTACACCATACTAAGCTTCCCCCAGTTCTGCCCACAGCCTGTTCTGCACACTGCTGGTTGCTTTGACTCATTTCAATACTTACTTAGTTAGTTGTTTCACCATAATATAAAAATTACTCTTACCTTTCGCACACAAGAGTTGTCAATCATTATTTGGTATATAAATGAATGAATTCTGCGTAGGCCTTTAAATATATAACACCATCATGCATTTCAAACCTCCATGCCATAAACCAACAAAAAAAATCTTATTTAAACTCTGAAATTTAAGCTTTATAATTGTTACAAATCAGGGAGTTGGCAAACTAGCTTGTGAGTCAAATTCGGCCCACAGCCTGTTTTTGCACAGCCAGCAAGCTGGAAATAATTTTTATATTTTTAAAGAGTCATTTTTTAAAAAAGAAAGAAAAGAACAGGTGACAGAGACCAGAGACCACATGCGACCTGCCAAGCCTAGAATATTTACTATCTAGCCCTTTATAGAAAAAAATGGCCAAGCACCACTATAGATGATAAAAATTATTATGCTAAGTACATGCATGCTCACGGGAGTGATATCACAATAAAAATGATTCATTTTATGTATAAACAAAGATATATGGATAGTACATAAACAGACACACAGCATAGCTGTGCTTTGAGAAATGTCACGGTGTCGGGGGGGCGGGGCAAGTAGGAAAAAATGCTTAAGTCGACTCTTTACGGGACAATAAAGAATCAGAGAAACACTGTGCTAAACAACAACTAAGCCAGTGTGGGAAATGGCTCCATGTGTGAGGTGTCCAGTGTCCCCAGGCTTCCTCTTCACGGCCAAGGTGAAAGGCTTTCCCCTAGACTTAGACACATCCATTAGCACAGAGCTGTAACCGTCACTGCCCCAGCCCTGCCATGCAGCCCCATGCAGTCATTGTAGTGATTAAAAAGAAAGTTAAGGACTTCATTTTTTGAACTGAGAAGCTCATGTATTGCTCCAATTTTGAGCATTGGAGACATCTGTGAGCCAAAGAGAAGCATCCCCAGGTTCTCTTGTATCAAGTCCAAGGACATCGAGTACCAAGCCAGAGAAGTAACTGGCAGCCAGAGAAGTAAATCCTCCGTGTCCTTTGAAGCAAACATTCACAAGAGTTGTTTTCATTATTTTTCAACCCACTCCAATCCACAGCCCTCCCATAAAGCTGCTGTTGCCATGGTCATCAGAGAGCTCTACACTGAACAATCCAGTGGGTATTTTTCTCTTATGACTTGACCTCTCATAATCCCTCGAAATATCCTCTCCTTCTTGTTATACTCCCCTCTTCTTTTCAGCACTCCACACTTCATTAGTTTTCCTCTTTCCTTCCTGGGCAATCCTTTTGAACTTCCTTTTGTAGATTCCTCTTCTTCCACCTGATTTCTGAATATCAAAATTCCCCAGGTCAGTGCTAGACGCTTCCTCTTTTCTTCTCCATGTTTCTTCCTGGATCACAAAATCCATCCCTAGCTTTAAGTGTCTTCTCTATGCTAATGAATCCCAAGTTTCTATCTTCTCACCTCTCTCCGGAATTCTGGGTTCATGTTAAGCCACCTTCTGATGTCTCCACTTCAATATCTAAAAGCTACCTTAAATGGCAGGAAAAACTTTATTTTCTCCTCTCCTTCCAACCAACTTAGTAGCCCTAACCTGAGTGTGTCAGAGTCCAGTCAGGAATGCAGAATCACTCTAGGTCTTTCCTAAAGAGAAGAGTTGACATCAGGAATTGGAAATACAAGCAATGGAAACAAGAGATGGTAGAGCAACCCTTACATTAGCCACAGCAGAAAGACACCATCACTGGAAGAGCCGGAAACAAAGAGAGGTGGAGGTATCAGACATTAAAACCCAGTGGCACCCAGGGAGAGCTAGAACAAGAAAGGCTGACAGAAGCTAAAGTCATGGAAAAGACAAGACCTCTGCTGGAGATACCTGTCCCAGAATTAGAGAAAGAAACATCCCTGGCTTCTCCCTTCCTCCTGCTAATCAGTCTTCTGCCATTGCCTCCATGGGCCAAACCTATGAAAAGCCAGTTAGTTGACCATGAGGCAGGGAAAATAAGGGGTCTTATGACATAAAGCATGGCATGGATGGGATGGGAAAAGGATATGTGGGCAAAGAGGAAGTTACTTCTCTCTCTTTTCCTGGTAAATGGCACAATTCCCATGGAAATACTAGAGCCAAATTATAGAACTCTTCCTTGAATCTGCTCTTCTCCTTATCACTCATTTATAGCCTAATATGGAGTCCCACCACTTTTAGCTCAGAAATAAATCTGTCTCCTTCCCCCCATTTCACCTGTCCTGGTCCATATCATCTTTATCTCTCACCTGGTCAACTACAAGACCTCCTGCTGGTCTCCTAGCCGCCGCTCTTGCCCCGTTTGCAACATCTACAGAGCAACCAGTATGATCTTTTTACATTTGATACCAATTATATCATCCCCTGCTTAAAAACCTTGAATGGGATTTCCACTTCCTGTAATGGAAGTCTGAGTGATTTAGAGCAACCTTAATGCTAAAAGTGTCTAAAAATCCAGGTGAAACATTTTTTTAGAAAAGAAGAATTAATTAGCAAACCAAAAAAGAAAAAGAACAAAAAAGAAAAGAAAACCTCTTTTGGGGAAGAGAACCAGCATACTAGACATCAAATTATTTCTTTAAAAATCAAGATGTAATGCACAACACTGCAAACATCGCAAACACTGCAAACCCAAAGCAGACGAGGAACACAGGAAATAGTCATTATGGCCAAGAACTAGCAGAAACAAAACATGCAGATTCTCAAAGATTTTGTAGTATTGTTGTTATCAGACTAAGCTACAAGCTTAACTTGTCAAAGGCATAAAAGCCAAGTTTAAGTTCTGAAAAATAGCAAAAAAACTATAAAAAGTGACAAAGAAGATTTTTAAAGAACCCAATATAAATTAAGAATTAAACAATGCAAAAACAAACATTATTATGGCAGATTTGACTTTACAAAAAGGGAATAGCAACTTGGTTTATAGGGGAAAATACATTATACGAAATACAACACATGGAGACAGCAAGGTGGAGAAGCAACTGAAGTGAGCACACTACAGAGAAGATGCAGTGAGAAGACTGAATATACAACTGCTTAGAATCCAAGGAGGAAAAGCGAGAGAGAGAGAAAGGAGTAGAACAGAAACAATATACGAAAGAAATGGCTGAGAATATTCCAGGCCTGACTAAAAATACCAATCACAGATTTCAAGAAGCTGAATGAATTCCAAACAGAATAAATTAAAAAGAAGCTCATACATGGACACGTTATAGCAAAACTGCGGAAAAATAGAGACAAAAACGAAGTTCTATGAAAGCAACCAGAGAAAGGAAAAAAATGACAGTCATTGGCAGATGGCTTCTTACCAGCAACAACAAAAAACAGAAATAGAATGGCACCATCTATGTGCTTAGAAAAAATATAACTCTCAACCTAGAATTTCATACCCAGGGAAAAAAATTCTCTAAGAACAAAGGTAAAATAAAGGTATTTTCAGGCAAAGCTCGGGGACTGTATTACCAACAGCTTCATATCAGGTTTGAAGAAGCTACTTTGAGCAGAAGGAAAATTATTTTACAGGAAATGTTAGGTGTGCAGAAAGGAATGAAGAGCAAAGACATAAATATATGAGGTTAAGCTATGTAAGTGAAAGACAGCATCTTAGCCTATGATTCCCTAGATAGCAGATCCTAGGACAAAGCAAGCAAAACCCCAGGGAGAATTGGGACAGCAAAACAAGAAAGGAGGAAAAGACAGTCAAAAGGGTTTATTACTGAGTAAATCTTTTCTGTGCGTAGCTGGAACTCAACCTCACCAGGGTGTCCTGAGAAGCCAAATAAATTTTCCACTTGAAGGGCAAAAGAGAGTACTTCTTCCCTAGCTTCTGTCCCCATTTGGCCATCATTCTAGTCACACTAGCTTCTGTCCCCAGGCCACGGATGGGTGAGTGCTGAGCAGGTTCATGCAGATAGGAGGTGAGAGGGGTAAGAAAATGTGAGATGGAAGATCAGAAATGTTCAATAGGTAGACAGAGTTAAAGTATTTTTAGGTCCTTGTCTTTTCTAGAATGAGATAAAGGCATTCTTTAGTCTTTGGTAAGGTAATGATTTCTAGAGTAATTTCTAGAGTAACCACTAAAAGAATATAACCATTAAGTATAAGGGACAAATAAAGGAAAATTAAATTTTAAAAATACTTAAATAAAAAATAAAGTGGAAAAAAGGATTATAGAATATAACAGAATAAAAGCACAAAATGTTACCTTTAAACTCATATACATCTGTATTTATATTAAATATAAATAGATTTAAATTCCCAGTTAAAAAATAAAGATTATCAAACTGAAGACCAAAATACATAAATAGTAAAATTTCAGCATGGGATATGAAATCAAGATTTGTTAAAAGGATCAGCATACCACATTATCAAATTAAAACACCTACTGTGTGAGTTCTTCACATATTTTGGAGATCAAACCCCTGTCTAGTGCATCATTGGCAAATATTTTCTCCCATATGGTTTGTCCTCTTTTCATTTTGGTGACGGTCTCTTCAGCCATGCAGAAGCTTTTCAGTTCGATGCAGTCCCATTTATTTGTTTTTTCCCTTCTTTCCCTTGCCCTAGGACATATATAAGCAAAAATCAACTCATACAACTCAACACCAGGAAGAGAAATAATCCAATTAAAAATGGGCAAAGGATCTGAACAGACACTCTCCAAGGAGGACATACAGAGGGCCCATAGATATATGAAAAGATGCTCAACATCCCTAGTCATTAGAGATGCAAATTAAAACCACAAAGAGATATCACCTCACATCTGTCAGAATGACCATCATTAATAAATCCACAAACAACAAGTGATGACAAGGATGCAGAAATAAAAGAGAACCTTAGTGTACTTCTGGTGGGAATGCAGACTGGTGCAGCCACTGTGGAAAACAGTATGGAATTCCCTCAAAAAACTAAAAATGGAACTGCCTTTTGACCCAGCAATTCTGCCACCGGGAATACACCCTAAGAATCCCAAATCACCAATTCAAAGGAACCTATGCACTCCAATGTTCATAGCAGTGCTATTTACAATAGCCAAGGGCTGGACACAGCCTCAGTGCCCACCAGTAAATGAGTAGATCAAAAAACTGAGGTACATTTGCACAATGGAATACTATGCAGTAGAAAGGAAGAAGGAACTCCTAACTTTTGCAACAGCATGGATGGAACTGTTTTGCTTCCATAACAGTCTTCCTATAAGACTATTACGCTAAGTGAAATAAGCTCATCAGTGAAAGACAAATACCATATGATCTCACCTATAAAAGGAATCTAATGAACAAAATAAACTAATGAACAAAATAGAACCGTGGAACAGACTGGAATTGACCGGGGGGTGGGGGGGGAAATGGAGGGAAGAAGGGGAAGGGACTAGACAAAGAACAGGTATGAATGACCCGCAGACAGGGACAGCAGTGTGAGGGCTGGCTGTGGGAGTGGGGGTAGAATGGGCAGAGGAGGGCAAAGGGAGAAAAATGGGGACAACCGTAATAAAATAACAATTTTAAAATATGATTTAATAAAAAAATTTTAAGAAAATACGTATTGTGGTCAAGATGCCAACTCTTCCTAAATTAATGTACAGGGCTGGGTAAAAGTAGGCTTACAGCTGTGAGTGCACGAATGACAGAGTTTATTCTTGTACCATTATTTATTTATTATTGTATTATTTACTTGTGTTATAACTGTAAACCTACTTTTGCCCACCCCTGTATAAATTTAATACAATCAAAATTAAAACAGCAACAAATTTTTTTTGAAAACTTTACCAAATAACTCAAAACAAATCTGAAGAATATTCAAGAACTTTTTTTTTAAGTAGAATCATGAAAGATGTTAACCATGTCTATAAAACTGCAAGAAGAGACAGACATAATCACACCAACTCCTATGTGAACACTGACAGCTTTCTGAATGCATTTACATGTATTATTTCATGTCATCCATGTGATAAATCTTATAAATCAAACAGGCATTATACAGGGGAAGAAGCTGAATCCTATAAAGTTTAACTTATGCAAATTTACCCAGCGAATGATTCAGCTAACGCTCTGTTCTAGCTCAAACCCACTGCTGGTGGCACTGGGGTGCACTCCTCTCCAGAACTGGCTACCGTCATTACTCAGCTCTACTTTTAGAGTCCGGTCCCAATTTTATATATAACAGGGCAAATATAAAGGAGAGTCAGGTGTGAGAAATATCCTGGGTTTATTACAAAATTGTGTTTCTTTGAGCATAAAAATAGCACAATGTTGACATAATGACAATACAAGCAACAATCTCAGGCAGAATTCTCCCTTGGGTTTCTAAAATCTGATATTAATCAACTACTTTGCACAGGCTTTAAGAATTGATTTCCCCCCTCCAGATAACATCAGAAACCTGTCATCTTTTCTATCTATCTTAACACCTCCAGAATTTTTGTACATCTTTTGCTGCTGTAACTTTTTAATTTTATTTTTATTTACTTTTAGAGAGAGGAGAAGGAAAGGAGAGAGGGACAGAAACATTAGTGTGAGAGAGAGAAACATCAATTAGTTGCCTCTTGCACACCCCCCGCCTACAACTCAGGCATGTGCCCTACACGGGGATTCGACCCAGCAACCTTTATGTTCACAGGCCGGCACTCAATCCCCTGTGTCACACCAGCCAGGGCAGTCGTCTTGCTTTCTTTCTTTTTATTTTTTTAACAATATCAGCTTATGTTTAGAAAGCATCTGAGCTGGCTCAAGGCATGTGCCTTGAACCAACTACCACACATTCTGCTTTGTGTACTTGCAAATATACTTAACACTTTCCTCTTCCCCACAGGGACCGCAGCTACTTACGGCTGATTCTGCAGCTGCCCAGTGTCTCACAGAGTACTATGTCAATACAGAAATCTATGCATGAACAAATCTGTCGGGTCTTCAAAATTATAATAGTTGACAGTGATGATGATGACGATGACAACAAAAACGTCTCCTTCCACAACGTCAGAGCATAGTAAGTTATTTAACCAGCTTCCTACAGAAAGCAAACATGGGGAACTCCAAAATATGGACTTGCTTCAGGAAGTATGCGTTATTTTTCTCCAAGCGTAAGCCGACCCAGAAAGAGGTGAGATAGAAGATCTGTATCAGCAGCAGACATCTCTTACAGCAGGGGTGTCAGACTCATTTTCACCGGGGGCCACATCAGCCTGGCAGCTGCCTTCCAAGGGCTGAATGTAATTTCAGCTCCTTAATAGTCAAGGAGTAGTTACATTTATATGGTCCTAAAAGTATTTCGGCCTTTTGAAGGCAACTGCAAGGCTAATGTGGCCCCCCGGTGAAAATGAGTTTGACAGCCCTGCCTTACAGAGTATAGGACACAAGCTCTGCTTCAGGACTATCAAATGTTGCTACTCCTAGGTCCCATAAAGGCTACAGTGTTCATCCTGGAATCAGCTGTTAGGTTTCCAGTGAATGAAAAATGATAGTGAATTAGACATTTAGACATTCATAGTGAGTGAGCATTAAGGAACCTAGTTACATACAAATACGTTTTTCCTTCATGTGTGTCTCAAAAATGTCCCATTTTTAAGTAAGAAAAACTTTTTAAGGATTTTTAGGAGCAAAACATGGTCCTTTTCACATACTATTATACATAATTCTTGGCTATTTATTTTATATCCCCAAAGAGTTATTTTATATAGTCAGTTTTATCAGGTAAAATTAACATACAGCAATGCAATGCCAAAGAAAGTCCATGAAGTCATAAACTCCTCAGCCTCCATTTATCTATCTCATGCATCCCATTTTTTCTGACCATTAGTTACCTAACTGTGTTTTATATCAAAAGGAATACAAGAGAAGGGGACCAGGCCTCCTATACAAAAACAAACACATATTGTTCTCCTCGCAAAAAATATATATATATATGAATTATCTATCTCCCTGGGAGACCAAGTCATTCTAATGAACTATGAAGCTCTGAGAAATCCTGAAGCCCTTTTCAACCCCAAGCTGATCACCCATGTGTGACTCATTCACAGTAAATCCATGCCTGAACATTCTGATTCTTAACCAAGTGCTGCCTCATTATCTCCAGGCTGAAACTACGCTGAAAGTTCAGCCAACCTCTCGCTTTCCTGACAAGCACACACTGCCAGAAATGTAGTCTCTTCTGCACAGTCCTTTTATCACTCCTTGGTGAGGGATTAGTCTCCAACTCCTCTGCCTTTGAGACTATGTTATTGCTTTAAGAATGCATTCTCCATCCTTCTTTCTCCCCTTTCTGCTGGCCCTCCCTAGCCCCTGCACATGGCATTTATCAGCCGTCTCAGTCCTACTGCTGTTCTTCACAATTTCTCCTAAAACCAGACAAGTCCAGGGGTCACAGAGAGAGTTGGGAGAAGACCAACTTTTGAAGCTGATCATTGAAAAGCAGAAAGTCCTTGACTGTAGGGGAAGGCTGAATGGAATCCCCACCTGCCCCCTTGGCAAGTGTCTCTTGATTACCTGACGTTCCTCTATGCCATCAAGATGTCTGGAATGAAGAAGGAAATTCTACTCTGGCCCCAAGTGACTGACAGGCAGCCCTACCTTCTCACTTTCGTCAAGACAGCCCAGCGCATGGACTAGGCCCTATTCCTCCTCATTCCCATTATGACAACAGCCGGAATGACTACCCAATCCTCATATTTTATCTGTAGTTCGCCTGTCTCTATCCCCAGAGTCAGACTCTCTTCCCCTGTCTAGGCCTGACTACAATGAGATTGACCATGATCTTGCTGAGACAGAGCTGAGTAGGCTGACCCTCACCAGGACCCCAGCTGCTTCTGGGTGCCAAGTTGTCTCTGTGCTTCTCCTGAGAGCACCCCACCATGTACCCCCTTCATCGGCCCTCAGGGACTTCCCTTTGCTCCTAACGTTCTGCGTAGCTGGTGTTACCAACTCACTAAGGGATACCACTGCCTCGGGAACCATCAGCGCAGCTACTTCTAAGCTAGGGTGCCTGAGAGTATGTCTCATGAAGAGAGCTTGCACCCAACTTCAGGCTTTACACTGGGAAAACAGGCCCTCGGCAGAAAGCTGTGGCTCCTCAAAGTTTCTTGGGACATCAATTTTACATAGCAGCAATAACTTAAAACATCTTAAATATTCAAACAAAGGGTGGATTCTTGGGGAGTAAAATACAGAATGTAAATAGTTTTTAAAAATAAAACCCAAGACTTCTAGGACATTTTGAAAGACAGATGGAAAATACTAGCATGATTCCAGGCCACGCCCCCTCACCCCGCACAGGTGCAGACATTGATCCGGGAGGGTAGGCGTTCACTCTCCTCACCTGCTACCGAGGACACAGGCGAGACCTGGCTCTGGGGTTGCTTCCCATTGTTTAAGGCGAGTCCTGTTGGCGGGAGTACATGTCACATGTTACAGATGTGGCCGTTTTCCCTGTGGCCCCGCCACAGACCACTCATGTGAGGCCATTCCACATGTTGTGCTTGAGAAAAGTTTGCGGGACTGACGTGGCTTCAGAGAGTTTTCCTCTGGACTGACATTTGAAGTGGAATTATTTTTGCGGGAGTTACAAAGAAATTGGTGTTTCAATGCTAATTGTGGATAATTTCCTTCTTCAATCATTTGCTATTACAAGCTGAGCTGCGATGAGCACTCTTATTGTAGTGTGTACACATCATTCATTACTTCTCTAAAGATAAAGGAGAGGCATCTCTTTCTAAAAAAAGTATAAATTGGCCTAATATTTCTACTTTTATAAACCCCGGGACTAGGTCATGGGTAGGACACAATCCTCTGATAGCAGAAAGAGGTGTAACTGTGGATACCCAGGTCATACTGAGGTTTGCGAAGTATCATCTTCACAGTCCCCTGGCCACATCTGACCACAGCCTGAATCACTCAAACATCCTAAATATAATAACAAATAACAAAAGAGGGGAGGAGGCAGACTTAGTAAGACCTAGAACTGGATTCTACTAAGCCTATTACCCCTGAGAATTCTAGCTCCTCACAGAAAGCATTGCAGGACACATATCTTACCTTTAACACTAAAACCCCACAGGACTGCACAGATAAATTCTACTGCAGACAGCAATGAACTTGAGGGCAATGAGAGCTACTGAAATTTAGCAGACAAACGTATACCTTTCTTCCTCAAAGTGTGGGTCGTAAAGAATGTGAATAGCAGGAGAAAATGAGTATGTAACTCACGCAACAAGGATATACGCAGCTGACACTTCTCTGCTTCTTTTGAGGCTCATCCTGTAAGTTTACACCCTTCATTTAATTAGCTCTGGGCAGCACCCCACATTCACAAAAACCAAGAGATTATATAGTTAACACCTCAGTACCTGTTCCCCACCCTGGGAGGACCTGCTGTACATGTATATTCAGAGGGGGATAGACTGACCATTGAACACCAGTGTGCTGGTGCTTCATGCCTGCTAACCATTTCATCCTCATGGCCACCTTAAAAATGAATAGTATTAGCATCAATTCCAGATAAAGACACAAAAGGTCATGGTAGGCACGGATTTGTTGAATATATATGAAGTTTGAGCTGCAGTCCCAAACACAACACAGCTATACGATTGTGGAGGCTGATATACGCGGCCTTTCTAAGATTGTCATAAAGGAATAAATGGCTGTGAACACAGTTAATGACCCGTTGAAATAGAGATCAGTGCAGCCAGAGTTCAGAGAGGGGTTGCATTTCTCTGCGGAAAAGGATGAGAAACTCCAGAGTCCATAGCAATCTCACAGATGCTCTGTCTGAAGCCTTGTTTAGGGCCAAATTACGGCTTTCGGTTTATCTGATGAAAGGTAACTCAAGTAATTTGTCAAGGTCAATACAAGAAGCACACTGAAAGTCACAGTTCTGTTGCCCCTGAATGGCAACAGAAAATAATTGTAGCCCATCTAGGGTATCTTTGGAAAAATGAAAAATCTATAATCAGCGTAACCGAACAGAATGTTACCCACTCTGCTTCCCAAATTCCTCATAAAATGCTAAGGATCAGGGGAACACAATATCACACAGAATGGCAAAATAACTCAACTAAGTGTGATTTTTATATTCAGGTTGATTAAAGACGTACCTGCCTCAACAAGCTTCAAAAACCGCCCTGGATGGATCTTTTCCCCCGCATGTCTCATAAATCACACAGTTCATTGAATCTGTATCTTACAGAACATGTCATGGTGTCAGCCTTGTAAATGCCAGCGCCAAGCCACCAGCCCCTTTCATTCTGTGTTGTGATTATGGAGTAAATGACTTCATAAACATATTGGCTATCTCACACTGGGCACGAGGCTGTCTTCGAGCCCCTACAATCTGTCATCGCTGTTAATGAGATATCGACCTCCTCGTAACCCAAGCAAAAAAAGTTCCCCGTTGAATGTCAGCCAAGAAGAAAACCCTCCCGAACTACTGCAGACTGAAAACTCCTCTCAACACCAGATCAGGAATGGCCTCAGGAAATGGGCCAGGGGCCTGACCACACCACCAGGGCCACATCTGCAGTGTGAAACGGAGGCACTGACGATGCCTAGAACCCTTTCCCTCCCCCATGACGACAAGGGCCACCTTAAGCAGGTGGAGCCTTTAGAGCACATTTCTCAAACACTGAATTAAAGACTCCCTAAGAGCAGAGAATGGGGAACTCAATACCCAGTGTTTCTGAAGGTATGGCTGTTGGATCCTATCGTACCAAAATTTCTTGGAAGTCTCATATGATATCTTTAAACTTTTATTATACATCTTACATCCCATTCCACAATATATCCAGGCTTTACTTTAGTATTTAAGAAGCTTCGGTTCAAGTAAAATTGATAATCCAGGAAGTGGAACCATAGTCACACTGGACGCCAAGTTGGCTGTGGCTTTCCCCACATCCTACAAAACCCCAGGGGGCCACATATCCCAGTTTAAGATCCTCGGTCTTAGAGAGTTTTCTGAATGGAGCTAGTCTCATTTAATTTCAAGAATGGGGAAATTGATAAGATTGCACACAGTTTGCAGTTACAGAATATTCTAAATGTCTCCTTCCTTAGGTGCAATAAACTAAGCCTTCCCCTGTATTCTTGCCAGATTTCATAAGAATTATGTCTTTATATTACTGTCAATAGATCATGGGGCAAAGATATAGATATTTGCACTTTCATATACACAGGCACGTGCCACCTAACAATGTTTCTGTCGAAGATGGACTGTGTATATGGTGACCCAGTCAGGTCATAATGAAGTTGAAAAATTCCTACTGCCTAGTGACATCATAGCAGTGGCAAGGACGTAGTGCAGCACCTGCCTGTTTTGTGCTGGTCTTAGTCTATGCATAGTGGCACTACCTGCTAGAAATCCCGGGGGTGGGGGTGGGGGTGGGGAGCGGGGGCACTCACCTGGGCGCCAGTGAGCTTCCCACAGACATCTCCTTTCTAAACCAAAGTTACCACTGGCCTGACCCTTGTGGTTCTTAGTTTGATTGCAAAGTGCCCTTCAGCAATAACCACCAGGAAACTTTGAGGAAAGGATGGGGAAACATAATATAGCTCATTTTAACTCAACTGTGCTAAGGCATTATTTTTGGTGTGGTGGGGGGAGATGCTTTTAGTCTGTAATTAAACTTAGAGTAGCAAGTAAATTATGGTAACTATTTGCATATAGGCTAATGACAATACCAGTCTTAATATCAAAGCAATCACCAAAACAGACTCCTTTCCATCCAAAGAATCTAACATTATTTTTCAATTCAAATAAGCGTGGTAATAGAGGACCTCTGGCTCCCATCTCAATCTGGGATGCAACAGTAGGCTAGAATATTTTGATTCTATTTCTCCAAAGATCAATTTTAAAAAACATCAGCTGAACATCCTAAAAACTATTTTTTAACCGTCACTGCTGGGATAAGTTCAACTAACTGTAAAAATATGCCTCTTACAGAAATGGCTTTGTGAAATTACCCTCTGGGAAATGTGAGACTTCATACATTCATTCCATCAGAGAAGTTAAAACCACTCGTACATTACCGGTTCACAGATAATGACAGACGGAAGTTCTTTATCAATGATAACAGATACACTGCTCGGGTCAAGATGCTTCCACAACAGGCGCTGCAAAGAAGGACCTCGTGCCAGCTTCCCAGATCCAGAAAAGTAGTGATAATAGGCAGACAGCTGCAACTGTGAGATTAAAGAATCTTCCAAAACCTTCGTTCTAATCCTCCTTGGTCTTAACCTGCTTCTACAAGAGCTGCCCAGTTATAAAATACAAGCAATCTATGTCTTTATACCACATTGTTATATTTGAATTTGGTGCAAGTAACAAGCAAAAAATTTATCGCGGGTCCATTGAATGAATTTGATAAATATATCATGGCACATTGAATGAATACAATGAGTAAAACTTTTCTAAATATTTCCTTATCCATGTCCCTGACCAGAAAGCCAGTTCCTCTGCCTGCACCCAGTCTATCTGGCCTGGAAAGAGAGCAGGGAAGATGCTGTTTCGGCCGACAGAAGGACATAATGGAGGGGCGTCCGTGCCCCACGAGAGAGAAGGAAGCCCACCCTGGTGGCTCTGGAAGACCCACACTTGGCATGTGAGGAGGCTCTGGAGCAAAGCTGAAACTGTAACAAGAGAAATAAAGAAGCCGACTGGTTTCCACACCTGAACATCGTGTGAGTGGATTTGGAACCCTCTCATACAGCAGTTTGAACAGAGACAGTGGGAGAAGAATTGAGTCGTCCAATGGCCCACAGCAGTGGAGTCAGAGGGAACTCAGAAACCGCATTTGAGGGATCTGGTGCCCAGCTTGCATTGTGAGTCAATGTGTGGAGTGGTCCATTTGACCAACCAGTCCCGACTGGTCTGGGAGCTCTCTGGGCTTTAGCACCGAAAGGCTGATGTCCCGGGAAACCCCTCAGTCCTGTATGAATGCTATCTCTGTATGTATCAGTTTGCAATCATTTATTACAAGTATAGTAGTAAACATGAAACAGAACATTTTAATTGGATTAGATAGCCATTTAATGTAGATTATAATAACACAGTGCCACAA
Source organism: Tonatia bakeri (assembly GCA_004024845.1). Taxonomy (NCBI): domain Eukaryota; kingdom Metazoa; phylum Chordata; class Mammalia; order Chiroptera; family Phyllostomidae; genus Tonatia; species Tonatia bakeri. The sequence continues at coordinate 41,475 of PVIA01011162.1, forward strand.
ACCTTATCTTCGAGGGAACATAGAAGCTTAGCAGTTCTCAACTGACACTCATTTAAACCGCCTTTTGAGAGCTGCTTACAGGCAGAATTTTGGCATGAGGTCTGCCTGATTTCTTAAAGTATTTATTAAATAACTAAAACTCTAAAACTGACCCATATTGTCCTGGACAAGTCCTTAAGAAAAACAATCATTCTTTGCATCATAATTATGCAAGGATAACATACAGAAATGTTCATTTGTGTTTGCTTTGGCCCCCACGGAGCACCTGAAACATTCAGAATGCTGGGACCGGCAAGCTGTGGAACCACAGAGTCAGTGGTCACAAACCTACCACCGCCGTGAACCATGCTGGGCAGGAGGGGAGCGCGGGATGGATGGATCAGCCCAGCTACCCTGTCCATGTCCTGCCCACATGCAGGAAGAGCAGATGGAAGGTAAGAATGGAAGAACACCTGAGGCCCTGCCTCCTCCTTACTTCACTCCAGACAGAAGTCCCATGTCCACCGACTTCAGCTACTAAATTTAGCTTCCCAAATGGATTGATAATATACCTTTGCTCTCATCATCCAAAGTCGATAAGAAATTTAGCAATGACATCACTGCAAATTATTACTACTTTTAGGGAAGCGTGTTCTAGTTAAATGAGTCACATGACGCAAACACCACGTAGAAGGGATGACATTTAACCACAAGGGGCCCTTACTGACCAAGCTCATTTGAATTTTCGGTCAATTGGAGTTTTAGCTTCTCTCTTTTTCCCTCCCGGTCCCCTGACAGATGTGATAATTAAAAGCAAAATGGTATCAAACTGCATGGATGATCAAAAAAATTAAATCATCACCTCCTGGTAAAAAGATATTATTTGTAAATATATTTTGTGTCTATTTCCAGTAAAAATACATTTCTTGAAATAAGAAATACGTTCATTGGCTGCAAGCTTGGGCGCTGACACAGTGAAAGGTGAAATGATCAGCCCTGTGACCTCGCAAATAAACGGAAGGAGCAGACTTACGGTCTCTCGCCAGAGGAGACGCGCAAGGCGTTAGGAAGTAAATGCATCTTCTCTGCATCGAGTACAGTGAGGAGAGGGGCTGTGGACTCAGACAGCCTCAGATCAGGACAGAGGAGTGAGAACGGACAGAACCAGCTCAGCGCTACATCCTGCTATTCCTGCGTCTGACCACCAAGCGCTCTCACCACACGACCCTACAGGGACATTTGCTGTCAGTGCTCTGCCCAGATGCCCCGGACCTTCTCACTGGTTAGCAGAATGTTCTCAAGCATACACAGAACATGCTCCAGATAGATCACATGTTAGGCCACAAAACAAGACTTAAGAAATGGAAGAAGATTCATGAACGAAGCCAAAGAGGGGTGGGATGGAGGAGTAGGAGGGTGGGAGTGGGTGGGGTGGGGAAAGTGATGGCGGGGGAAATGGAGACAGTGGTACTTGAACAACAACAAAAAAATTATATTAAAAAAAACAAAAACAAGAAATTGTACCAAGTATCTTTCCAACCACGCTGGGTACTCTCCATTTGCCACCCCCCAGCACTTGTCCACACTTCCCTGTCCCACCCTGGACCCCAGAAGGCTGACCTTGTGGAATGTATCACCCAGCTTCTTTGGCCCTCTGGCTTTTTGTTGGATTTGGCCAATAGAGGTACCATTAAGCAACTGAAGGGGAGGAGCAAGAAGCTAAATGTTTACCCTCTGGCTCCCTCCCTGCATCACAACACTCTGACAGTGTCCATGCTTCCTACCCAAGCACACAGCTCCTTTCACACAGCCCCTCCCCACCAGTGACAACTCCTGCCAACTTCCCATTCCCACCCCTTGCCCATCGTGAGAGGCAGTGGCTTCCCACCAGTTTGGGTGCCACAAGGCCTCACCAATCCTCATTAAGCTCTCTGAAACTACATCTGCACACACCATCCATTTTCTACAAGACCCTGACCAATCTTCCACTGTTAGCATAAACAGAGCACCAGCCACTTTGACAAAGAATTTGAGTTGTAAGCAACAACTTTTTTCTTATATTCATGGAGCAAGCAGCATGCTAGCACCAACATCTGTCTGCACACGGCAAATGAAGCTTCCTAATTAATCTATCCCATCACTTCCAATCAGCATCATGAAAGCTTGTGCTAAAGAGAAATGTCTGTATTGTGAAATCCTGCCACAGAGGACCGAGTCTGCATCAGGGAAGAAGAACAAGGTGGCAGACATGGGAGGCAGCCTTGCTGGAAGGAGCCAGCCTTCAGCATGCGGTGTCAGGGGGTCAGAAGCAATTGTAAGGGGTTAATTTGGGTTGTTCTGAATGGCCGACCCCAAGAAAATATGGTTCAGGACGGGTGGTACACACAAGCAATGGGGCAGCAGAGGATTCTCATGGTGATTAATGAAAGTCGTGGCCTCTGACTTCCTTAAACTCACAAAGAAAATTAAATTTTCTACCAGATCTCTGCTCTGACTGGGGCAGGGAAGCTTGTTGTTTATCCCTCAGGATGCAGGCAGGGAAACGAGTGATCTTGAGAAAATACAATGACCTGGGTGGCCAGGACTCCCTCCCCCTTTTTTCCAACAGCCAAGCCTCACCGGCTAAACTGCACTGGAGGAAGGGAAGACCCATGACCTTCGTGGAGCCCCCTGCCCCATGTGCTGGGCATTGTGCAGACTTTGTCTCATTAGGGATGACTTCTGCATAACCCTGCAGGTCAGCCACAGGTGGAGGGAACCTTCCTGAGGAAACAAGTCAAGAGACAAAGCCACTCTAATTAATAGTCCAAGGTCATAGAATATTATTCTGCCTTTCTTAACCCATTTATCAAAACAGAGCAAGGGGGGGGGACAGAGCAAGGGGTGTTGGTGGGGGGTAGGGGGAGGCATAAATAGGTGAAGCACAGATGTTGAGTGGGGTGAAACTATTCTGCACGAAACCATCAAGGTGGGTATATGCCTTTACGCATTTGTCAAAACCCACAGTGCAACACAAAGAGTAAAACGTAATGTAAATTACTAATTATAGTTAACAGTAATGGATCAATATTGAGTCATTGATTGCAACAAATGTTCCATATAAATGCAAAATAATAACAGGGAAACTGTGTTTGCAGTGAGGGTGGGGTGTTGAGGGACGGGTATATAGAACTATCTTCTCAATTATTCTGTAACTCTAGAACTGTACTAAAAAAGTAAAGCCTATTAATTATTAAAAATTATAATAATAACCGCACTCACTGAGCACCTCCCCTTTCTATTGCTTTAGAGGGCACCTGGTCATTTTCACAAGGCAGGTACAGTTGGCCCTTTGTATCTACCAGTTCTTTATCTGCATATCAACCAATCAATCAATCCGTAGTCAGTTGAATCCAAGAATGAGGAACCCATGGACATGGAGGGCTGCCTAAGAGACCTGAGCATCCTCGGGTTTTGGAATCGTGTGGCACCTGGACCTGATCCCTTGCAGATACTGAGGGGGGACTGTACAGGTGGTTTTGTAACTGGGACTGCTAGGCTGGTCTGTACATGCTGGTCATAGAAGATGGCCCCATACTAAGGGTCCAGCTGCAACCAGGTGTCCCAGGATACTAAGAGCTCAGTGGGAAAAGAGGGAAGGAAACCCAGTTAATCATCTGTGAATAAAGGATGAAGGTCATAGTGGCAGGAGAATTTCTTCTTGGTAATACTCTTAGCAGGTGACAAAAATTAGGAAGAGCTGTGAGATGCTCCTGCAGTCATGTTTGGCTTTGTTGTTTCATTTATAGGAGCTGCACTCACGAGTGATGCATCTGAGGTAGGGAGTAGACAAGTGTGTCCAGACTCCCGTAATATAACAATTATTGTGGTGTTAGGAAAAAGCCTTAAAATTCTTATCGCCAGAACTGCCTCTGGGTTTTGTAAGATATTCCAGGAACTCAAGAGGTCTGGTTCCTCGAGGGTATTGGGTTACCTTGGGTTCTCAGGAGGCAGAGGCTCAGGCGCAGGGAGTTTATTAGAGGGGTGATCCCAGGAAACAGAAGTGAGGGGGTGAGCAGAGGCAGGACAGAGAGAGAAAACAAACATAGTCAGGATAAAAGGACTTGTATAAAAGGGCTTGAGAGCTGGCAACTGGCAGATGACAACCAAAACTCTCTAATGGTTGAACAAGACAAAAGCTGGGCCGATCCATAGTCACGACTGAACACAAAGATTAAGACATTGTAAGAGCACAAAAGTAGCCTAACATCCGTTTCTTTCTAACACAGTGAGTCCATTTAGACAGGAATTATTAAAATACCCAGTCATCAAATTGCCCTCAATTCAGCACCCAATTCGGGGGGGCGGGGGAACAGACTTCCTACAATCCTTTAAAAATCACGCAGCACAAGCCAAGACAGCCCATGGTTGCACTCTCCTGCTGTAGAGAACAAACCGACCCCGTTTTGTTTGACTTCAGGTAAGGTGCTGTGGGCCTTGGCTGATGGAATTGGCATCAATCAGAAGTGTATTCGTGAGTTCATTAGCATGGCAGGTGATGGGGATTCAGTCCCACGGTGGACACCACAGGACTGCAGAGCATGCATCTCAGAATTACACCACCAGAGGATGGAGACTAGAGAATTACCAGCAGAGTCCCATTGCTCCAAACTTGAGAATCATCCCTTGGGCATGAACTCCTCTGCATTGTTGGATTGCACATGGACAGGGGTGACCAACCTTCCACAGCTTCAGAGGGGTCTCAGGGACAGCACAGAGGGAGACACCTGGAGTTGTGCTCTCCAATGTGCTCATTGCAGGGCTCTGGTGAAGTATGTGTAACTGTCTGCCAGAGACATGTGGGTACCAGGTGGTCCTGGGGGGCGGAGTGTGGTGCTCTTTCTACAGAGACAGGAACAGAGACTGGAAGAGGTTAGAAAAGTTGAACTGGAGTCACATGGCCATTTTCTCAATGTTAAAAAACAACAGTGTTCACATCTTTTTCTGGATGTATTTCCATGATCTTATAAACAAAAGAAAATTTATTAAGTTCTATCTTTCATTATATCAAATAGCAGAGCAGGGCTCGGAGAGTACCTGCGACTACAGACCATCGTGAGGAATGTGCAGC
>PVIA01011163.1:0-46581 GCA_004024845.1 Tonatia bakeri
GTTGTCCTTCAGCACTGGACACGTGGGGTGACCGCCACTCGCACGCACGGGAATAGAGGGCAAAGGGACACCGGGAGGACGGCCACTTCCAGGGGTGATGGCAAAGAGAGCGTCCGCAAGAGTGGAAACCGGAGTCTTCCTCCATGAAGAGAATGTCTGTGGCTCTGAGGCCCGGGAGGGGCCTGGCCTGGGTCTGCGTAGATGGGGGGTCAGTCCACCCAGACCGGGAGAGGTGGCCACGGGGCGGGGGAGGAACCGAGCCGGCTCAGGCCCCCAGGTGGAGAGGGGAACGGGATTGGATCCGGAAAACCACGTTCACAGATAAGTCACTTAACCTGAGAATTCTTCTCCCCGCCTGCTCCCACGTCAGGCGGAGAAATCGAATTTGGGAGAGGGACAGGAAGGAGATTCGGAGCAAACGGAACAGCACATTCTGTGTTGGATGAGTTTCTGGACCTGTCGGGGCAGAATCCAGAGGCGAAGCCAGGTCATCTGGACCGAAGTCCCCTTTCGCACAGCATGGCGCCGGCAGGAGGCCACGGGCCGGCAGGGGCACGGCCAGACCCGACCCTCGGAGAGATTCGAGCCCAGCCCCACTGGGCCCGGGAGCTGCCGTGCGGTCCCAGCGCCTGGCAGAGAAAAGCAGCGTCCTCACCCAGCCCCGGCAGAAGTGCAGAGACGTTTCCGTGGTGCAGTGGGAAAACGTCTCCATGGCTGTATTGCATCAGGAAAGAGAGAGCTTGTCAGCCACCAGATGCCACCCACGGAGGAACTAGGAGGCCACGGGCGACCACAGCCCAGGTCTGGGCCGAACGAGGAGCCCACGGGCTCCTTGAGAAGAGGCCTCTGTGGACGGCGTGGTCACCCACCCAACACCCGGCGTGGCTGCAGTGCGCGGGGCTCCACCAGGGCCGACGTGAAGCCCTCGGCGTGCGGACAGCAGCGGCTCCCCCCCGCCGAGCCCTCTGCCCCCATGTGTGCCCCGTTTTGGGCATCGTGGGCGGACGATGTTCGTTCTTCAACAGGCAAGAAGAAAACGGAACACCGAAACCGCGTGGGGCGCCAGGCGAGGGAGAGAGGCTCCCGCCGCCACGCGGGGCTGGGGCTTGCTGCCTCGTTTCCCTGCGGGCGGCGGCTCCTGCGGCACCCGTCCCCCCTTTCCTTCCTGTCAGCGGGGGAGCCGGGCCCTCTGTGCCTCCTCCCGGCTCCTCTAATGGCTTCCAGTCGGGGGCAAGCCGCCTGGGTCTGCCGAGGCCCCAGCGGCGGGGAGTGATGGGCCCTTTCTCGGGCGGCAGACGGTGCCCCAGAAAGGCTGTCGTCTGCTTCCCTCCACGTCATTACCCGCCCGCCTCTGCTGCCCAGCGAGGTTGCCCGTCTCAGGGCCAGGGGTCGGCCGCATCCTGTGTGACCGCGTCTGCAGGGGCGGCTGCCCAGCCGACTCTGCGTTTTTGTCCGAAGCGGTGGGAGAGCGCCTCGGATCCCCCGGCTCACGCTGCGCACTGCACTGCCGGTCAGGTTGGGGGTGAGGGTCCACGAGGTGCCCCCTGGGGCCTGGCAGCCCGCTGCGGGCAGGGGGCAGACAAAGCCCAGCTCTGTTCGGGTGAAGGGCCAGGGGCCACAGCAAGTCTTCCTGAGCTGCTGGGGCAACACTGGCCTGGGGGTGGGGGCTGCTGGGGAGGGCCGATCCTGCGACAGCTGGGCGGCACTCAGATGTGCGTGGAGGCCCCACGTCCGGGCCGAGTTGGGAGGGGGCCTCAGAGAGCCCGAGACCCTCACGTCTCTGGGGCTCCTTCCAGCTGTGCAGACGAGACCCGGGCAGGCGGGAGAGGCCCCCATGGGCCCGCCTGCCACAGAGAACCCAGGGGGCCTGCTGTGTGGACGCAGCCAACTCTGGCCTTCCCCAAGTGGAACCCAACCACGTCCCACGCCTCAGTTTCCCCTTCAGCTCCCAGGGACACTGCACATTCAACAGCAGAGCTCCGGAAGGCCGATGAGGCCCCGTCTAGGTGGTGGGATCCTGGCTGCCCCCTGGGAGCCCCACGACCTCAGACGTGCCCCCCGAGCCTCGGTTTCCCCATCGGCAAGGGGAGGAGGGCTCCGTCTTCCCCACTCCTGCCCGTCTCCACACTCCCCACCTCGGAGACAAGTGGGCCCCATACAGGGACGGCCGCATCCCCTGACCAGGAGGGTGGGCCGACCCCGGGCAGCTACAAAGGCCGAGCAGAGCGGCAGTCGGGGGGGAGCACTGAACCGCCAGCCGCCTGCTGCCGGTGGAGCTGGCTGCCAGGAAGTGCAAACGGCTGGTCCCTGGAACTGTCTGAACAGGCGGAGGGCCGCCTGTCAGGGTGCAGGGGCAGATCCACGGCGGGGGGCGGCCTCACCTGCCACTTGGTCCCCGGCAGGCAGGAGGCAGAGGCCTCACCGCGGCTCCAGCACTGTGGTGGGTCCCCCAGGCCAGGGCCCGGGTGCCTGCATCTGTCTTGCCAGCAGCCTGTCCCTGTCACCACCCTCTTCAACAGCACAGGCTGGTGGGCGAGCCCCATCGCTTCCCAGCTCACCTGGTGCCTGGTGTCTTGGGGGGCCTGCCAGGACCCTGGGAGGCCGGCAGGCTGAGTGGCAACCTGTGTTGGCAGCAGACCCAGCCTGGCTTCCGGCCGCCGGACCTGGGGTCTGCCCGCCATCGGCAACATCTGTAGGGGACAAGGCGCTGCCCCAGCGAGGGACCTGCACGCCACCCTGAACTCGGCCCCACGCGCCCTTGATGCCAGCATCGGGGTCCTGTGGGCCCGGGACCGTAGGTGTGGCCCAGACGACTGCCCGAGACCCCATACCCACGTCCCCCTGACGCCCCCAGACCCTGAGGTCGAGAGGAGCCTTGTGGCAGTTCCCACCACTGGGCCACCAGAAGTGCTGATGTCACCTTCGGGCAGAAGTCACTGTGTGATTTCTGGTGTCGTTGGCTGTAGAGGGCCGGACATGGCCTCGGCGATGAGGAGTCTGAAGACGGAGGGGACGCAGGAGGAAACTGAGTCACTGCGTGGGTGTGGGGGCCCACACTGCAGCTGGCGGGGCGAGGAGGGGTCTTCGTCTGGTTGGTGCCCCCACTGGGCTTGGGGCTTTGTTAGGACAGTGTCCTCTGGTCTGGTCCCAGAGGGGACACCTGGTGCCCCGGCTCCTGGGGTCACCGCCCGGAGGAGACACGATGAAGGGCCCAAAGGCCTCTTTCCGTCCACCCCACCTCCCACCCCTGTTTGCACTGTGCAGGCAGGGGGGCAGCTACACCCCTGGGGCCTGGCCGGGAAGCCGCAGACCGCCCCGCCCCCCCCTGCTGGCCCATCCCCTGGCCCGGCCCACAGACACGGGAGACACCCACAGCCCAGGGAGACGATGCCAGCTCATGGGAGACCCACGCAGAAAATGAAGCAGGAAAAGAGGGCAGAGAAAGTGGCGGCCGGAGTAAGGCGCCGGGTGACTACTGACCCGTCCCACCAGGACGGGGGGCCTCTCCTCGCCCCGAGCTGACCCTGGGGGCAGTGCTCACCTCCCCCACCCCCACCGGTTCTTGGGGTTTCGCTGCCGACAGGGTCAGGGGACCAGGGAGGGGCTGTGGGGTCTCAGCCAGGAGGGACGGGGCCTGTGGCCACCAAGGGGTGAGGCTGGAAGAGGGGCAGAGAAAAGCTGAGACCCCCTCACGCCTGCCCTGTGGGAGGGGCAGTGGCTTCGGCTCTGGGCTGGAACCCTCCAGGCCAGGGACGGTGCCCAACCAGCGGGGGAGGCGTGTCTCCCACCCCTCTCCCGGTGGACATGGACATGGCCCCTCTCACTCTGCCTCGTGAGCGACAGGAAGCGACGGCACCCAATCCTGGCCACCCCCCCTCCCCCCGGGAGCCTGCTGAGCGCTGGCTGTCTGCGGCAGAAGCAAGACATGCCGGACGTGAAAACAGCGTCACCGTTCCCAGGGTCCCTGCGCTGCACGGGAGGGGGGGCGGCAAAGCGAGGAGGGATACCCCCCCACGCCGGCCTGTCGTGCCAGGGAGGAGGCCACTCTCTGTCCTTGCTGAGGGGCACCCACGGGCCCAGGAGCACAAGGACTCCGGAGGACATGGAGGGTAGTTCGTGTGAGGTGGCCAGCGTGGGAAGGGGACTCTGGTCTGACCGGCGCAGCCCATTTCCTTCTAGGGCCTTGTGCTCTCCAGCCTGGACGGGGCGGGTGTCCTCCCGGCTGGCCCACAGGAGCCGTCAGAAACACGTGGGCGGTGAGTCCACAGGGGGCGCTGGGGCTTGACCCCCCCCCCATGCAGGCCCATTTGTCTCCCGATGGGACGTGGCGGCCCTGGCGTGCCTTCTCTCCAGGGAACCGCGACCCTCGGCCACATCACCTGCCTGGACGCTGTTGGAGAGTCAGAACGCCGCTGTCCTTGGAGCCGGCGTCACCTGCGGGCTCCACGCCACCGTCACAGGGTTTCCCAGATGGCCCTGGGTGCCAGAACAGCCCCCCTCCGCTGCGGCCCGGCACTGGCTCCGGCAGGGACACTCTAGAAAGAGCCCAACCCACCGAGGAGGGAGGGGGCCGTCTCCTCGTCCCTCAGGAAACCCACTCTCGGTGCCTCCGCCCCCAGCGCTGCAGGAAGGGCGCGGCCTCAGACCGGCGACTTTCCCTCCCTTCAGGGCCCTGGGATTCACGTTCCACTTTCCGATTTCCAGAGGTCTCCCTGTGCCCAGCCCCTGTGATGTCAGCTCCTGGCTCCTCGTCCTGCCTCCGTCTTGTCACAGTGGGTCCTTTCATATCTGCCTGGTGACCCTTCAAAATCAAGCCCGCTGACCTCCCGGCCGACTGCGCCCCCCCACCATTGGGGGGGCCCGGGGTACCTGCAGGGCACCCCCCGCTGCCCTCCACACCCCCTCACCCTCCTTGAGCATTCGTCTGAGCCCCACTCCGTGCTCCCCCCTTGAGTGCCCGGCCCTCCCCGCCCCCACTCAGCAGGAGGGGTGAAGGACACACATCCAGACCGAGGCCGAGGCTGGGGGGCAGGGCTGAGCTCCATCCTTGGCTGGGGTTCCAGAGACGCTGCCTGGATCAGGGAGCTAACTGGAATTAAATGACCGCATCGATTCTGGAAGGCGGCCCAAGGGCGCGCGCCGTGCCGCATGCGGCTTCGAGGCCAGGCTTCTGAGTGTCTGCAGGCCATGCTCACTGGTTGGCACGCCGGCGGCTCAGAAATTGGATTCCGAAGCTAATTTCTGGAGAGATAATCCTATCAGGGGCTTCTGAGATTCGGAGGCTTCCACCGCACAAAGTCTGTCTGGAAGGCTGCTCCCCTCCAGGGCTCGGACCCCTGTGCACCCATGTCCATGTGGCGCCCAGCATGGCCCCTGCCCCTCCCTGTGCCCCGCCCCCCGTGCCCCATCCAGAGGTCTGCCCTCCCTCCTGTCCTGACCCTCCTGAGGTGCCGCCAGGACCGTCCAAACCACCCTGAGCTCCCCGGCTTGAATGGTCCTTTGTCCTGCACCACGTCAGTGGGGTCCCAGGAGCCAGGACAAACTCTCCAATGTCCCCTGGCCCCCCGTGCCCCATCCAGAAGTCTGCCCTCCCTCCTGTCCTGACCCTCCTGAGGTGCGGCCAGGACCGTCCAAACCACCCTGAGCTCCCCGGCTTGAATGGTCCTTTGTCCTGCACCACGTCAGTGGGGTCCCAGGAGCCAGGACAAACTCTCCAATGTCCCATGGCCCCACGTTTAATAGGCACATGGCTGCCCAGAAACTGGGGACATTTTGTGGTCCTTCTTACGAGATGTGACCCTGTGACCCAATGACCCTGTGACCCAGTGTTGGCCAACGGGACAAAAGCAGGAAGGGACGAGCCCTGCTTGGGGCAAAGACCTTCAAACCAGTGCACATGTGCTCCTTTCGCCCTCTTCTTCCTTCTGGATATCTGAGATGCAGGCGTGATGGCAGGGGCTGCAGCAGCCACTCTGTGCCCAGAGTTAGAAGCCATGTTGACATGGTACGGTCACCCCACCAGCCCGGCACTGCCTACCTTTGGACAGATTCGGAGTTACCCCAGATTCGATGGTGCCATATGGCCTGTGGGTGCAGCGAGCCATGGTCAGTAACACCCTGGCAGCTACTCAGGTGTCCACCGACATTTGCAAGGGGCAAGATACAGACAGCACCCTGAGGTGCTGGGGCAGCGCCATTGGCACCACCGCCCCTTTCTCTCTCACACACAAGTGTCACTGCCCACCCCACAACCCCAAGGAGGCCAGCGAACTCCCCGTACGAGCGTGTGTCCCTGGGGCTGCAGGGGCCGTTCCTGATCCTCTGCCCTCTGCTGCCTCGGGCAGCAGCCCAGCTGCGGTCAGAGAGAAGGAGGGAGAACAGAAAGGACCCCAGGTCCCCGCACTCGAGGACGGAGAGGCTGTGTCCTCATGGTCACCTTCAGTTGGTGGGAACTGGCCCCGAGTCCCCAGGCCCTGGAGGCGTGGGCTGGGGAATGTGGGGCCACGTGACTCTTCGGGGAGCCCCGTGCGACCCCTGAGTTTCCGGGAGAAAGTGACCCGCCCCACGTAAGTGCCGCAGCCTTGAGTGCGTCTCCGGCGGAGCTGTCCGACGTGGGAAACCACAGGAGGGAACCTCGGCAGACTCCTCAGGCGGCCCTGACGTCGTGACGAGGGCCGTTCGCCCACACGAAGACCAGCGTGGAGAGAGTGCTTCCAGGGCCAGCGAGACCCCTCCCAGAAGGTGGGCATGGCAGCCACCCTGTGAGTCGCGGGAAAAGGGGGAATCACAGCGAACCACAAGATGGTGGAGACGCTGGCACGTTGGGCCCTATGAATTTTTCAAAATCCTTGACTTTGAACAAAAGGGAAAATTACATAATGGTTATTATTAGGTGAATGGTTGTTCCTACACCCAATTAGCGGATGTCGAGCACTCATTTAAAAAGCTATTTGAAGGATCCTCGTGTTACCCCTCAGTCTGGCTCTGCCTGGTGATGCACTCGGCGGCCCACCGCCCACGCACGTCCCTGCTCTGAGCCACGGTTCTGTCCGGTCACCCTTCGTGGTCCAGGCAGCAGAACCCAGGGCAGCCCCCACTTCTCCCCAAACCTGCCTCCCACTCTCCACCCTCATCACCCTGCTCCCCGACAGCCCCAGCCCAGGCCTCCCCCCACCAAGGCCCCTTTGTGCAGTCTTCTTCCTTCTCTCCTGCCCCGGGCCAGCTTGCTGCCCCTCTGCACGGAGCCCAGCCCCCTCGTGTCTGCTCACTGCTGGTGAGGATGGCCTGGCCCGCGCCCATCAGATGTTCCGTGACCTTGGGCAAACGATCCATCCGTGTGACAGGCCGGCCCCAGCTCTCAGGCGCGATTAGTGACGTTCCCTGGAAATGGCTCCCTAGCCAGGGGCCCCGGCCTTTGACGTGTCTGTGCCCCAGCTTAGCTCTGGGACACGGGGGCAGTACAGTGACAACCCCCGGGCACGGGGGAGGGAGGGTGAGCTCAGGGCCTGCGCGGGTGGCCCAGCTGGTGCGAGGGGAGCAGTGGGGGTGGGCTTTGAGGCGGTCCGGACAAAGGACCACGAAGCAGAAGTCTGAGAGCGAGTCACCGGTGGCAGGGCCGTGCTCCCTCCCCCGGCTCCCGGCCCCTCTGCTCCCGGGCGCCCCAGGGCTCCCCAGCCTCCGCCTCCTGTGGCCCTGCCCTCCGAGTCCGCCTCCTCTCCTCTCTCTCCCAAGGACACCTGCAGGTGGCTGCAGCGCCCGCCTGACGCAGGTGACCTCACCCCGAGATCCTAGTCACACCGGCAAAGACCCTTTTCCAGATGACCTCTTGCCCACGGTTCCCAACAATTAGCCGTGGACATGTCCTTTGGGGGTCCCCCACTTGGCGCTCAGTACTTAATAGGCCACCAGTGAGTTCCAAGCCCAGCCCCCAGGTTGGTTACTCGGAGACTGATTCCCCTCTGTCTGTCTCCTGCTGCCCCTCGCCCGCCCGAGAAGCTGGGGCTGACCCCAGAGCCCTTTCTAGGGTCTCAGAGCCCGGCAGGGTGTGGCCCCGGACACGCAGCCCCAGGGGCTCCTGGCCGAGTGCTGTGCCCCCCGCCTCTGTCTCTGTCACCCTCCCACCCCCGATCAGAGCCCCCGTCGAACCTAAAATGAAAGGACCGGAGGGCAAGTCCAGGCCGGGTCAGAGTCCGTGAAACAGCACGGAGAGGCGGCCGCAGGGGCGGCGGGGTGCTGGCCAGGCCCATTAGTGCACACTGCCCGGGCGGTTTGATGGATTGAGGTTTCCGGCCTGGCGTCACTGGTTACAGTAGCTTTTCCATTATTTTGTTGTGGAAATTCCTAGTGGAGTCAGCAGAATCTGGGGGCATACCGAGCAGCTGCTGTGAACAGCGCCATTACCCTCGTCCATTTGCCTACGGGACCGCCCGCCACTCGGGGACGAGGCCCCCGGCCGGCCTTGTGGCTGCGGACGCCGGTCACCGGTCACCTTCCTGGGCGGGAGGAGGGCTCTCCACCCGGAGCTGAGCATAGGTGCAGATGGAAAGGGGCCACCACCCCTGGGACACGGGCGCCAGGGGTGAGAACGCACACCCCTCCCGTCCTCTCCCAGCACCCCACTGCCCCCTCCCAGGACCCACACCCTCCCTTCTGGGGACCCCTCCCCCTCTCCGCACCCCACTGCCCCCCAGGCCCCCCCGACCTGCTCTGGACCGGCATTAAAGGCAGAGGAGAGCGAGGAGGCAGCGAGACGGTCCGCGGGGTCCCACAGCGCTGCGTCACGATCTGGTCCAAACCCACGGGAGGCCGGAGCCCAGGAGGGACCCCTGAGGAGAACAACGGCTTTGCTGATGGAGGTTCACTGTTTGTGACAAACGTCTCACTCTGGTGGGGAGGATGTGGATAACTGCGGAGGCTGTGCCGTGGGGGGAGGGGAAATCTCTGTACTTTCCACTTAACTTTGCCGTGAGCCGAAACCTGCTCTGAAAAGATGAAACCCAGAGAGGAGGCGGAGGGGAGAGTGAGCGGGAGGCAGGCGGGGAAAGGCGGACTCGAGGGAAGAGCTGGAGACCCCCAGCGAAACGGGCCCAGGGAGCGAGGCCGGACCGGGCAGCGCTGGACCCCACGCCCCCGGCGGCGTGGCCACAGCCGGACCCCAGGGCCGCAGCGAGTGCGAGGACGGAGGCCTTCGGCATTTACCCGTAACCCCCTGGGTGTGCGGTCCTGCCAGCGGGCCTGCTCCGAGCACCGAGTCTGCAGAGCCTTAACGACGCGTGAATCTCCTTGGCCTGCGTCTGTAATCTGGCGTAAAGTCATCAACTCGAAGAGCAAATGCTTAAAACAAACAGGGGAAGCGGCCGTGACTGTCCCAAGGCTGAAGCTGGGGGTTGGGTCCCACAGCAGCTCCTCCTGCCCGGCCTTCTTCCAGGGCAGCTGGTGGACTGGACTCGAGGGCGACGGGAGGGCCCAGGCCCTCTGTGACACGTCACCCTGAGCCCAGCACCCACTTGGGAGGAGGGGGAGGGGAGGGCCAGGCTGCCCCCCAGCCCTGCCTGGGGTGGGTGGGGTTCTGGGGGTGGGACGGAGGCACAGCCAGAGGCTCAGAGCACTCCCCGCTGCTCCCTGCTCCCTGCACAGTGACTGCGTGGTGACAGGGACGATAAACGACCAGTGATTTACGACCCTCAGCCCTCCGCCCTCCGCCCCCCGCCCCCACTGAGGGGGACGTTTCAGGGATGCAGAGTCAGCCTGGGTGCGGCCGGAGGGCGGGCGAGTCCCAGCCTTGTCTGCTTGTGACAGCTTCCAGTGCAGACTCGGGCGTCGGTGCAGGGCGTGTGTGTGTGCGTGTGGGGGACGGCAGAGTCGGGGACACACACAGCCTCAGAATCCACGACAGGGCACCGGCCTCCAGGACGGGAGACAAGCTGACGGCACCTCGTCTTCGGCGGCGGAGGACAGAGCGAGGAGGGAGACAGAGCAGACGCACCGAGGACCCAAGAGGCCGGCTTGCAGGGCGGGTGGCGGGAGGTGCCCCGGGGTTTTACAGCGGGAGGCGCCGGGGGCAGAACCCTGCGGGCGCAGCGCCTGCCCAGGAACCAGCCGTGACCCCGACGGCAAAGCGGCCCCGCAGTTCCAGAGAAGGCACGTCGCGAGGACCACCCTTCCGGCCGCAGAAGCGATGAATTCACAAGTATCTTTGAAAACCCCATTGGGACCTAAGTACCATCCTGCTCAGTACGATCTGCGGTAACAGTGAAATCACACACGATCACGAGGGACTTGGAACAGAACAAAAACGAAAATAGCACCTTGGCTCCGGGGGCTGCCGCAGCCGCCTGAGGAATCCCCGATCGAAACCGTGTTTGTCGGGGACACAGGAAGCCACGTCCTCAAGTCGGGGAGGCAGAGAACCATCCACCATCCGTCCATCCATCCGTCCATCCATCCACCACCCATCCACAGGGAGGCTCAGCCTTCCGGCCACTAGTCACTAGGGGCGAGGTCACTCGGGCCCCTTCAGAGAGTCCCGTCGGTGCTCTCGGTGTCCGTGAGCATGAAGACCCAGAATCACCCCTGAAATCAGGGGAAGGCAATGGGGAGGATGAATGGTTGCCAGTTCACGTTTAAAGATGGGGAACAACGAAACTATGAGTTTTAAAATAAACAGACTCAGAAACGCCGTCTCCCCCGAACGGCCGTAGATGAGGGACCGACGTGCTGTTCCAGAGACTCTGCCCACGCCGACCGCTCCTTCCGGCCGTGTGCTCGTGACCGAGCCCGGAGATCTATCAGCGTCCCCGGGAGGCGTCCCCTCGAGTCTTAAAACAGCGACCGCGTCAGACATGCCGCTTACTGCCGTGGCTGCCACGTCCCTTGTACTTTATCTTAGTCTGTGACTGATAACTCTGCTTTTCTATGATTCCGCTCCAAGCGCTCGCTGTCGGACCCGTGGGGGCACCGGGGACTGCCTCCCCGTCCGGGACACGCGGTCGCCTCCCCGCCCCGACTGGGCGGCGTCTCTGGGGGCCGAGCTGGGTGGAGGGGCAGGGGTGGGGGGAAGGCAGTGGTGCAGGGATGAGGCTGCCCGAGGGCCTCTGTGGGGAAGAGAGACGGCCAGCAGGGACGCAGCGTCCGTCACGACCAACACACCGGCTCAGGGACAGACGGCCTGGCGGTCGGACTGAGCCAGGGAGGCGGGAGCGGGCGTGGGGGAGGAGTGCACGGTCCCTGTACAGACTCGGTGCCGCTCGGTTTCAGGGAAGCACCAATACACGCACCCCAGTGTCAGGTGCAGACAAACACGTGTGTGATCACATGCGTGTGCACGCACACACAGGTGAGCAGACATACACACGTGCACGCAGACAGCCAGACAGTTACCCCCACGGGAGGCAGCCCAAGTCCGCCACCTTCCCTCAGAGACCCGGGTGCACCGGGCGGCCCCCGCCAGCCCCTCCACTCCACGGGGCCCAGGGCTGGAGCGTGAGGACAGCGGTGGCCTGTCCCCTCCCAGGCCAGCCTGGTGTCCGGTGCCCTGGCCCAGGCCCCAAGGCGGTCTCTCCTGGATTGTAGGGAGGCTCAACCCAGGCTGCCACATGACCCTCGGCCAAGCCGCGAGCCTCCCCCGCTGCTTCCAGAGAGGAGCAGGGCCCCGCTCCTCTGGGGGGCTCCTCTCCTGGGTCCGCGCCAGCAGCTGCCCCGGGGGCTCAGCTCCGAGTTATCGGACCCCAAGCTCCTGCTGAGGACCCCGCAGGGGCGAGCGACGGGAGAGAAGCCTGCACTTGCCGGCTTGCCGCTGCCCCTCCTTCCGGAAGCCCCGGTCCTGCGCATCGGAGAGCCCGGGTACCCAGCGGCCCGTCAGTCTCGGGGCAGGACGCGGCGGCGGAGTGAGCGTGCCGGGGAGTCCTGACTATCTTGTTTTTGTGAAAATGACATACACGTGTTGGAAAAAACTAAGTGCGGAAAGAGAAAATAGCCCCCAAACCTCATCATCTGGAAAGAGCTTATCTCCCTCTGACAGAGACGTCCCCAGAGAGCTCCAGGCAGGTGGGGGAGACGGGCGGGGGGGGCGGCAGGCCTTCCACACGCACTCCCTAAATTAGGCGGTTTAATCTCAATTACAGCTAATACGGAAACATAGTTGGAAGGGAAACAAAGGAAATTGCTCATCTACGGTTCTTTACCGTAGAAACGTTAGTTCCTGAAGACCTTTTTTAGGAAAAGATACAAGAAGGAGCAATAAATTTGAGAGGCTTATACCTGCACGTGTGAGAGTGTGTGAGGGAGTGAGTGTGTGTGAATGCCTCCTGTGTGCACGTGGGTGCGTTAGTGTGAGTGTGTGCATGCGAGTGTGTGTGTGGGGGGTGAGTGTGGGTGAGTGTGTGAGTGTGCGTGGGTGAGTGTGGGTGCTTGCACGTCTCCCTTGTTCTCTGCCGACCCGGCTGTTCCAGATCGAGGGTCAGCGTGCCACCCTGCCTCGGGTCCAGGGAGTCTCGCCACGTGTATTTGTGTGATTTTCGGCTCCGTGGCCCCGAGGGCACCGGAACACTCACTAATCCGCACGCCCAGCACTTTCTGCAGGAGCTCCTCCCTCACCGGTCCGTCCGCTCCTGCGCAGCACGGGGGCGGTGCCACCAAACGCTGCTTCCACCGCGGCTTCCAGTTCCCCGAGCTTGCGCTGAGGTGGGAGTTCTTTCCTCCTCATACGTAAAATGTCAGCCCTGTTTGCCTTCCTACGAGACAGAAGGCTGGAGAGCTTTCACCTGGCGCCATCCAGGGCCACGCCAGCCCCTCCCCACGTCCCTCCACGTCTTCTGATGACAGCGGCCGCTGTGCACGCACTCACACTCGGGCCTCTGGTCCGAGGCCATCCCCCATAGCACACGTGCTGGAACCTTCCAGAAGCTTTCCCCCCACGCTGCAGCACCCACCGCCTGGAGGGCGGCCTCGTGCCCTCGGGGTGCAGCTGGCGCCTGTGCTTACGTGTTTCCTTTGTCTGCTGGTCCTTGAGTCCCGCCCTCCTGGGGACATTCTGGGGACCCTCCTCCTGAACCTCAGTGTCAAAGCAGCCAGTTCTCTTTGGGGTCCGGGACGCCAGCAACGCAGCGGCCCCGCTGAGCGGCTGTGTCCACCGGACTGAGGTTCCTGGTCCAGGCTGGGGACGAGGGGCCCAATCACACACACTCACACTCACACACGTGCACGCCGGCGCACACGGTCCGGTCCTTCCTCCCCCTGGTCACTCACTCAAAAACTCCACCTCAATTTCCTTCCAGTTGATCTATTGCCGAACAGTCCCCTAACTCACCATCACAAAAATACCCCCACAATCTCCATCCATCACGAATGCATGCACAGCTGTGACGGTGAGCGTGGCCGTGGCTGTGGTCGCACCAGATGGATGAGCCCTAATCACTGCACCTTGTCACTGTCACAGCTGTCAGTAGCTACACACCCCCCACGGGCTCCGAGATGGGTGGCCCGCCCACCACCCCCAGCCTCGCCCACAGCAGGGCAGGGCCTGGCCACTCGAGCCCCTTCCCCCATCTCTGTCCCGTCCCCGCCAACCCACAATGCACGGTGGTCATCCCCTTTCCGGCCTGTGGCTCTGCTGGGGTCACCTGTGTGTGTGTGGCCTGCTCCTGCAGCAAGCAGTGTCCATGGGAGGTACGTTCTGCCCCCTCGTGGCCAGAGGCCCTCCCTTCTGTGGGTCCGAGCTGGAGTGGACCGCTTCCCACACCCGGCCCCAAGGGTGGCCCTCCAGCCCCGTCCAGGCAAACGGCTCCTTCAGGCAGAGAGACAGCACGCTTCTTGGCAGCTGCTGTGGGGGCCCCAGGCCGAGGCGGCCATGCCAGCAGCCAGCCCAGCTGCGGTGGCCCCGCTGTCCTCCCCCACGGCAGGTTGGCTGGGACCCAAACATAGACAGCCAGGGTGAGAGCCACACCCTTCCTCCCTCTGCCCCTCACCTGCGCCCGGCCCGTGTCTTCCTGGTGCTCGGAGCACCCCGTGCTCGCAGGTGAGGTTGGGGGGCGGTCCCAGGCAGGCTCACAGCCACGCGTGCCAGCAGCTGCCCACGCTGCCCCTGCTGAGCGCGGAGTTGCATCTCCTGATTGGCGATGGGTGTTGGCGAGGTCGTTTTGGGGAGGGTGCTCTGGTTTTCTTTCCGAAGCAGGTCCTGGCCTAGGCGGGCTGTGGGCTGCGTGTCCAGTGGGCCCGGTGCCAGCAGAACTCGCCCCCTACCACTGACTCAGCGGCGATGGACAGGTGCTGGAAGGCACCAGGTGAGACCCTGTCCACGCACGCACGGGAGCTCTGGATTCCTGCACGCCGGGGGGCACATTTCCTTCAGCTCAGTCAGGGAAACCAGCTCCCGGGTCAGGTGATCTGGGGCAGGAGCGGGCGGCGGAGGGGAATGCAGTTTCAACAGTGAGGAGGCCGTTCTACGGCCCTCCCCAGGCCGTCCCCGAGGGGCTGACCAGGAGTGGGCCTCAGGGCGGGCACAAGCCGGGGCAGCCAGCTCCCTCAGGAGGGGAAACCCTCCCGGGGAGGCTCAGTGGCCGCCCGGCTGCCCCGGTGTCTCAGACACGATGACAAGAGGAAGGGACACATCGATTTCTGCGGGAAGAGCATCAGGCTTATTGACTGGAGCTCTCCACGGAAGCCCAGGGGCAAGGTCAGAGGCCCCCCTCGGTGCGAGCCGGCCACGTGCCCGAGGAGTGGAGTCAATATTCGCTCTGCCCGGGCTGTCACTCAGCGGCCTGGCCGCCACTGTCTACCCTCAAGGTTAATCCAGTCACCCAGGCAGGAGGGCAGCGTCTGGAAGGAGACAGCACCTGTGGCCGCAGCCACTGCCGCCACCCAGAGCAGGACACCCTGGCCTGCAGCCCAAGGGTGTCCCAAGGTCAGACACCCTGCCAGGGGCAGGTCCGGTTTCCTTCTTGACTCAGAGAAGCCCCTTCCTGGATCCCAGGGCTCCGCCCCTCACTCCCTGCCTTCTGGTCTTTCACCACCGCCCTCCCCCATCTCCTTGTCTTCTCCGAATGTCCCCACGCTGCTGCTTCCCACGGCTCCGGGCCACGGTCTGGCGGGGAGGCACAGGGGCCCCTCCCATGTGCCCTCCCCGCCAGCCTGTCCCTCCAGCAGACAGCCTGTCTGGGCCTGGGCGCGGAGGGTCGGCCCCGGTCAGTGCATGGGCCTGGGGGAGCCTGCCCCCACTTTCCCACTGGCGCAGTCTGGACGACGCTGACCCTGGTCATAGGGGCCGAGGGTTCCGATCTGCCTGAAGCCTGTGCCTCCCCGGACAGACTGCATCTCGTCATGGCCTCGGTCTCTGCGAGTCCGTTCCCCATGACAAAAGGACCAGGGACGCAGAGGAGAAGGAAGCCGTCCCCACAGCACTTGCGCAAGGGCCCTCCCCGCGGGCTCGGGGCGCCGAGGCGTGGCTCAGGCCCTGATGGAAATGACTGATGAGGCAGGAACGCTCCTCCCAGGCGGAGGCCAGGCCGGCAGCTGCAGGGGTGGCGGGGAGGGGGGCTGCGGGCCGGTGTTTGCCTGCAGGGGCTGCCAGGTGGCGACCCCCGCACCCAGCACACGGGCCGGTGAGCACCTGACCGAGGAAGGTTCACTTCCAAGTTCAGGGCTCCCCTGGACGGAGGGGCAGACGAGACAGAGGCACAGACTCACGGCACAGACACAGCTGCACAGCGAGCCGCAGGGGAGAGTTTGAAGACACGGAAGAGGTCAAGCTGACGGGACGGGGTCCCGGGAAATGGGCCAGGACAGGCCCCCCGCCCAGGACCTGACCCCAGGGCAGGGCACAGCCCAGCCCCCTGAGGCGTGGCCCGGGCAGGTATCGGGCCGGGGGGCTGGGGTCCGCAAGTGCCAGCTGGTGACCGCAGGCTGAGACACAGCGCCAGCGTGGCCGGGTCCCAAGGTACTGACGGCACTTTGGGAGGGAGGGAGGCCGGTGCCCAGGGTGCTGGCAGCCAGAGTTACCGCCCAGCAAGCCGCCCTGTCAGGTGCTGCCCACCAGGATGGAGCGGGGACCTCGGGGGTCTCCCGGGACGCAACCCCACCCTGCCCCCACAGGAACAGCGGAGTCATGCAAACACTCTGGTGTCTGAATTTCAGAACTGGGACTATGGAGTCAAACGGGAAATTCCATCGGCTGTGTGACCGCCAGTGCCGCACGGCCGGGTGATGCTGGCCCTGCTGTCCGGGAGACCACTGGTGGGTCTGTGGACTAAAACTCAGTGTCCACCAGTGCGGGGCTTCGGGGACGAAGGACCCATTAGAATGTCCTCCTTAGGACATCATTTCTACCCAACCTGCTGACCTGTGTGTCCCCTCTGGACACGTCCCCTTCTGGGGGGCCTGGGGGGCTGGACACGGGGGCCCACACCAGCTCCCTGGCGGCCAGGCTGCAGGCGCCGCTCCAGCTCGGCCTCCGTTCTGTGACATGGGCGACGGCTGGTGGGTCCCTGCCACTGTGAGGGCCCCAGTCCCGGTCACAGACAGACGGTCCTGCTCGCAGGCCGGGTCTCGCTCTCCCTGGGCCAGAGGCCCGGCTGCAGGAAGACGGCCCCTCCCCCGGCTGCACCAAGAGCCACCTGCGGGCTCCGGGAGGGGAGGGGCCGGGTGGGAAGGGCAGAGCAGACCCCTGGGCACAGCCCTCCGGCTCTGCAGTGAGTGGGCTCTGGTGTCTGATGTCACCTGTAGTGACGCCAGGTGACAGTGTGGGGTCCGGCCGGCTGCTGAGAGGGTGGGTGGTAAGTGTGCTTGGCGTGCACACACACACTCGCACACTCACAAACTCACACACTCACGCTCACACATTCACTCAGTCGGACACACACGCTTTTGCACACGTGTGCACACCCACACAACTATACTCACTGTACTTATTTGCACATGCATTCACACACCCCCAACCCTGATGCACCAGAGCCCTGGCCAGGCCCCCAGGACTGCTGGTCCCCAGAGGCACAGTGGGGCCAGCACAGGCATGGTTTTAAACGTCCTAGGAGCCACGTTCAGAAAAATAGAAAGAAACAGGTGAAGCGGGTTTTTAACATACGTCACTGAGGCCGACACATCCCACGCCGGGCCGGGGGGCCCCCAGGACAGTGTGCAGAGTGAGCGAGTGGAGGAGGAAAGACCTGGAGTGCTCAGCCACCACGGCCCAGGACGCCCAGGGCAGGGGTGCTGGGTGGGCTGACTTGGAGTGCAGAGGCCTGGGCCTGACGCGGCTGTGTGCGGCAGGGTGTCCTGGACACGCACACCTGAGTGACCTGGGCACAACAGGGACAGACGGGCAGGGAGGGGGCCCCCGGTGGCCAGGCCCCGGCCCTCAGAGCCTCGGGCAGTGGAGTTTCGGTCCAGGAGCCTGAAGGACTTGGCGTGACGGCCAGGGGCAGGGGGCCTCTCTGGGAGGCCCTTCCTGTGAGGCCAGGGCCTGGGCCCCTGTGGGCCACCCCCAGGCACCCCATCCCAGATGCTGAGCAGTGCAGACAGCTGGGGGTCCCTTGGGGCTCAGAGGGCTGAAGCCTGGCTGGCAGCAGCCATCCCCAAAGGTTACGGCAGCAAGAGCCCCTGAGGCCATGGTGGGACCCAGGGCAGTGGGGGCTGGGTACTCCGTATTCTAGAAAAACGGGGAGTGAGGGGGGCTCAGAGCAGAAGGGGCCTGGCAGCCAGTTCAGTGGTCAGAGCCCCCAGGCAGCCCCTCCCCCGTGGGGACACTGAGCCGGACTGTGTGGGGTCGTGGTGTGTGGGGCCGTCTCTGTCCTGGCTCCTGTCCCTTGGCCACCTCTCCCCTCAACTGAGGGCTGGCGCCAAGCTGAGGGCCTGGAGCCCCTGGCGCTGTCCCCAGGTGTCCCCAGGTGTCCCCAGGTGTCCCCAGGTGTGTGGGCAGCGAGTGAGCGCCCCTGCCTGGGTTCTAGAAGTTCAGCTCACAGGCTGGGGAGCTGGGGCCTAGCGGACACAGCCTGGGGCCCCAGATCTGGCTCCCAGCCCCATCCTGGTCACGTTCCCTTTTCCCAGTGAGGCTTCCGCCAGACCCCAGGGGGCCCACAGAGAAAGGAGCCTTTTCGAGAAACGTAATTTGGAGCCCAAATGAGGCCTGTGCAGGAAGCTGCTACAGGACAGGGTGTGGCAATGCACGGCAGCTGGTTTCGGGGACAATGGCAGCAGGGTCCCCGTCCCACCTTGACAAAAGAGGGAAATGCTGATGCATAAATTTAACAGAAAAGTGCCAGGCCCAGGTGAGGACGAGGCAGAGCCAGTCACGGGGGAAAAGTGGATCTGAGCCGATGGAAGGCCACGCGCTCAGGAGAGGTCTCAGACTCATGGAGACGGTGGTTTCACGTGAGCTTGTGAGCTCAGCACAGTCACACCGAACACGCGAAGGGCCGCTCTCCCTGGGGTTAGAAGAGGCGACGAAAACTTCATGTGTGTGCGCACTGCATGCGTGTGCACAGATGTGTGCAGGTGCACGCCAGCACCACACACATGCACTGCAGTGTGCACACGTGTCAACATGGCACCCATGTGTTATGCACGTGTACATCTGCACGCATGTATTTGCTGTGTTGTTTGTGTGCTGTGTGTTGTATGCACGTTGTATCTGCATTGTGTACATGTGTGCTGCACGCATGTGTCTGCATCGTGTGTGTGCTGTATGCGCTGTGCACACATGTGCACGTGTCCCAGGCTGCCCCTGGGCTCCAGGGAAGCCGCCCTGCAAGCTTGTTTCTCTCCAGAACCAGATTTCCTCCCAAACTCCGGGAAATCACCTGTCCCCACCCAGCAGGAGGCACTGGCAGCAGCTACCTCCCGCAGCCTTCCACCTGCCACCACCTGGCGCTCTGCGGGGGACAGGCGCTCCCTGCTGTCATGGGTTCCTGGGGACTGTGAGCCCCGTCACAGAGAGACCATGTCTGTGGCCCAGCAGCTGCCGGTGACAGGCCATCTGGTCGCTGGTTTTACTGGAGCTGTCAGAAGGAGCCCAGACACCCCGGGCAGCACCTCTGTGCTGTGGGAAGGACCAGGGTGCATCACCCAGGGATGCTCAGCTGGGACAGGAAGCTCAGGGTTCCCACTGTCCACCCAGAGCCCCAGGCACCGCCCTGTGCGCTGGGAGGCCTGGAGCCCCAGTCAGGACTGGGGGCTGTGGCAGCCAGGGTGCAGGGAGGACATGGGAGTGCAGGCTGAGCTCAGCCCTACAGTGCGCGCCGGCTCTGCCCTCGTCGCGGACAGGCCCTCTGACCTGTTGTCTGGGCCCCACCCCCCAGCCAGCGCAGGCCGTGCCTGCGAGGGGGTGGACAGACGCATGGGCGGCTGTGGCCGTGGAGTGAGAAGCCGCAGCCTCTGACTCAGGACGCTTCAGGAGAAGGCGCTGGAGCCCATGATGATCTCCTCCCTCCTCCCAAACGTCCCACCCCTGCAGGCCACCGTGCCCAGGCTGGCACTACACCCGCCCCTGACGCCCGCTTTCTGTCCTGGGGGGCCTCCCAGATGCTCCACGTGTGCGGGACAAGACAGCAGGGGGGCTGAGGGGTCCGGTTCCTTCCCCGGGGGTGTGTCTGAGGTTCCTCCTTGTTGTCACCTACGCCGTATGCCGACGCTCCGCCGACGCCTGGTCCGTTCCTGTTGGAAGCCACTCCGCCCTCTGGGCTGCCGCCTCTGCCCCTCCCTCGCCCCCCCCCCAAGGGGCTGTGCGGTTCCCACGACCACGCGACCACTTCCCTATTCTTCAGGGAGTTCTCACGTCCCTCTGAGAGTGACCGTGGTGGCCACAGGGGGTCTGACCCGCCGGTCGCACGGTGTCCTTCGCTGACGGCCGACGCTGGGCCTGCTGACCGCTTGCCCGTCTGTCCATCACAGACAGGCAGCGGCGAGCCGGTTCAGAGCGGATTCCTTGCATCTCTCTCCGTGCATTTTTAGAACAAGGTTCTGGAAATGAAATTTCTAGGTCACTTCATGCCCGTCTCCGGGTTTTCGGATGACTTGCTGAAGCGCCCTCCAGCGCAGGGGAAGCAGCTTGCGTCTCCCCCAGCCGCTCGCGCGAGGCCCCGCGGACGGCAGCGTCTGCCTCTGAGACTGCACGGCGGAGAGCCACGGTCCCCGGGGAGGCGCCCGGGAGGCCCCCAGCGGCCACAGCGGCTCGCTGAGACCCCGGAGCTTTGGGGGCGGAGGGTCTAACGCAGTGCGTCCCGCAGACTCCCTGCCCGGTGCAGGAGGGAGCCGCCTGGGGAGGGGGCGGGTGTGGGAGAAGGTGCGGCGAAGGAGCCCGCACCCAAGGGGGTCGCCCTGGGGGTGAGCACCGGAGCCCACAGGACGCCCCGCCCCCTCCGGACCTGTTCCGGGCTCTGGGCCCTCCACCTCCCCTCCTCTCCTGTTTTTCTCCTAATATTTATTTTTGTGCTTCTATCAGTACACTGAGGCTTAACCAAAGTCATTAGTCTCTGCCCAAAATTGCCCTAAACGAGCTGCTCCCGCGGCGCCGGCGCAGCCTGCCCTGGGGCGCCCGTGAGTCACCGCTCGCAGCTGGAGGGCGTCTCCCGGGAGACGCTTCCAGAAGGACCGCGTGGGCGCGGGACGCCCGGACCAGCGACCCAGGGGGGAAGCCACGTGGTTGGACACAGACAGGCCTGGGGCTGCAGGCTGCCGGACCCACGCCGCCCCTGCCCCACCATGGGGCCCTGGGCTCACGCTGCCTGTACCACAGGCCCCAGCAGAGCCGTCCCTGACCCTCAGAGGGGACCGCAGGCTCAGGACGGACCCCACCATGGGGCGGGGGACAGGCCCCGCAGCAGGCCAGTGTGCAGCGCGGTGGAGGCTCCTGCAGCCCAGCAGACCCCGGGCCTCCCGGTCCCTACACGTACACGGTGGGAACAGCATGTCTCTCCCTCACAGCCCGGTCACCACAGAGCCCCTGGGGCCTTGCGGGCAGTGCCGGTGGACCCAGCCCTGGGTGGGCGGTGGGGGGACCCCTTGCTCTCAGCGTTGCCCTGGTGGCCCTGGTCACAGGGGGAGCCTGGTGGCACCCAGAGCCCTTCACACACTCACTCCAGACCGAGTACATTTCCATTCACTGAAAACGAGAAACAAAAAGAGAAAAAGGGAAATAACATTCAAATGTGAAGATTTTCTCCTATGTCTGGAGCCTGGCCAGGTTTGGGAGCCAGTGGCCTCAGGTGAGGGGACCCTGGCTGCCCTTGGCCACTGTGACCTCCCTGGTGGCCCCGCCGGGACTTCCAACCCCAGTCCCCCTTGCTGCCAGCGGAGCCGGGCCCCTGGCGAGCAGCCGGGGTCACGAGAGGCTCCGTGGACGGACGTGCACTGTCCGGACGACTGGGCAGCGTGTTCTGTCCTCCGTGTGCACACGGGGGTGGGGTGCGGGGGACAGAGGACAGCCTTCCCCTCCAGGGTGCGGGCACCACGGAGCTCCCTGGTGTGCGGAGTGGAACACACACCTCGTCTGTGGCGTTTGCTGTTGCGTTTCTTTCTCTCCCAATCCAGCCGCAGGCAGCGGCCCCCACACGGGGCCGGTTCGATCTGCAGAAGCAGCGCCACCATCAACTACCTGCCACCGGTGTTAAATGGGTCCCCGTTCCGCTGAGCCCGCCTGGCATCAGCTGTTCCCCGTGGAGCCCCATGTGCAGCATTTAAAACTCCCCCCCTTGCTGTCTGGTTTCTCGAGCGGCCCCTCTGTGAAGGGGTCAGCAGTGCAGGTCTGGGTCAGCGAGGCTGTGGCAGATCCAGGGTCCGGCCCAGACAGCGGGGCTCTGGGGCTCATGGCTGGGGGTGACCCCATGACAGACACACAAGAAGACAAGGACTGGGGACCCCAACAAGCAGAGAGGGAAGTAGACGGTCCCCCCAATCTGTGGAACGCCCATTGCCGAGTCAGGCTCTGAGCAGACTTGGGTTGTCACAACGCAGGGACAAGGGAGGGACATCACTGCCTTCCTTGTCCCGTCCACCCCCACCTGCAGCTGTGCCACACAGATGATGCCACGTCTCAGGTATGTTTCTGCTTCTGACTCCGGAGGCCCTGGGCGGCCCGCACGTCTTCACGCACTTGGGCCAGGTGGATGGGCGGGTGGATCCCCTGCCCCCTGCACACTTCAGGGAGCGAGGGGCCCAAGTCAGGGTTGGTCCTAGCCTCAGTGCCCTCACTCACCCCCTGCCATCTCCCACGTCATGAGAGGGCAAGAAGGGGGCCCTGTGGCCTGGGAGGTTAGGGGTCCAGAGGAAACACAGCCGGGGTTGGCCCACACAGGAGCTGAGACAGCACCTCCAGGCTCTCAGGAGGGTCCCTGTGGGCCTCGCCTCCTCGTACCCGAGCCCTGAGCGTGTGCAGTGAAGCTTGTCTGGGGGCCTGCTGCTCTTCTGGACTGGCGGGGTAGGGCTTGGGGGTCCCAGGCTGGGGTGCACCACACCCCCAGCCCAGTTGCGAGTGCACAGGACGGCTCTCACCCTGACCTGTGACCTCCTCTCTATAGGAGACGGAGCCAGGTTGTCACCGTCACCGGCAGGGTGGAAGGATGCTGTCCCCAGAGTCTAGGTGTGTCTCCAGAGGACTACCTGTATTGAGAGCACAGTAGCCTGGGACCACATTATTTTGGAGGATATTTTAGTCTTAAACTTACAAGTAACGACATCCTTAACGTTTCTGTAATTCTGATTAGCCTTGCTCCATTATTTACAAACATGCCAGAAGCAGAGGCGGCAGGCAGTCCCAGATCCAGGGCCGGCGAAGGGCCTGCAGCTAGGCACCCACGCGTGGACTCACCTGCGCTTTTACCCGGAAGACCCACCCGGGTCGTAACCACCGCTTTATGGGTCTAAACTGAAAACCATGCTGTGTCTCCTCAGACCACACGGAGCCAAACCAGAACCTGGAAGAGCAGAAGCTGGAAGGTCCCCCACAACTTGGAGATTAAAATGCACACATCTCAATAGCAAACAAGCCAGAGTGAAACCTCAGGAAAGCCTTGAGATACATTGAACTGAATAAAAGTGAAAATGCACCCGTCAAAATGCGTGCAGTTCAGCGGGCGCGGGGCCGCAGCGGAGTTCCCCGTGCCGACGCACTCGGCGGAAGAGAAGCGCGCTCCCCACT
Organism: Tonatia bakeri; assembly: GCA_004024845.1. Classification (NCBI taxonomy): domain Eukaryota; kingdom Metazoa; phylum Chordata; class Mammalia; order Chiroptera; family Phyllostomidae; genus Tonatia; species Tonatia bakeri. The sequence continues at coordinate 23,123 of PVIA01011163.1, forward strand.
CGGGTCACGGGCCCTGCCACGGGAAGCCCGGAGGAGAGCGAACAAGTCCGAGGTGAGCAGAGGAAACGACGCCATGGACGTCGGAGCAGAAACCAGTGGGAGTGAAAGCAGGAAATTAATGCAAAAAATCAACCAAACCAAAGCCGATTGTTTGAACAGAGAAGTGGGATCAGTGCTCCTCTAGCCAGGCTCACCGAGAAGAACGAGGGACACCAACCACTAGGGACAGCAGTGGAAGGAGGGTGTCACTGCGGACCCCAGGACACCGAGAGGACGGGGCAGAGGTGTCACGAGCACCAATGTGCCCACACAGGGGTGACGACAGGATGCAGTAGACCTCGTCCCGGAAAGACTCGGCTTGCCAAGACTCTCGCAGGAGGACGGAGACAACAGCACAGCCCACGGCTGTTTGAACCGACAGTTAACAGTCTCCCGCAGCGGAGAGCGCCCAGTCCAGCTGGGGTCCCCGGTGAATCCCCCATGCATCCCAGGAGGAACGGTGCCGTTTCTGCACAATCCCTCTCCGGGTCCAGGGGCAGAGGGGAGATTTCCTGGCTCTTCCTGGGAGGCCAGCGTTACCCCGGCGACACCACACCCGGACCAGAAACACAGAGCACGGCAGAGCGGCCTCTGGAATGAACACAGATGCAGAACCTTCAGCAGAGTTTCCGTGCACCGAGTCCAGCCCTGCGTGAGGGGAGTGGTGCCCCACGGCCCCTCGGGGTTTGGCTCAGGGACGCCAGCTGCTCCAGCGGTCAGACATCAGTCAGGTGACCCGTCCTATCACCGGGCGGCCGAAGGCGCTGGAGGAACCCGACGGCCACCCCTGAAACCCAGGGCCTGGGCCTGGACAGCACGTCCCCAGCTCGACGAGCATCTGCAGCCAACATGGCGCTTGCTGGTGAGACCCGGAGTTTTCTGTCCACGATCGGGAAGGAGGAGAGGCGTCCCCTGTGCCCATGGCTTTTCGGCATCACCGTGGAATTCCAAGTTGATCCTCCGCAGGAGGGACGACACTTCAAGAACACATTTCCACAGGGTCATTGACCCCCACTGCCTTCGGGAGGGAGGGGCTGACGCGTGGAAACTTCTTCAACCGGCCGCTGCGTTCCACAATTAGACACGTTTCTCCTTGTGGCCCGCTGTGACGAGGACCCCGGCCTGCTAGTGGGAACCAGATCCGCCAGGACATAGCGCGCAGCTGGGGGCCCCGGTCTCCTCGCTGCCCCGTGCAGGGGACACAAACACCCCGAAGGAAGAGGCCTCGGCCACACAGCATGTCCCGTGTGACCACGTGGGCTGTGTGGCGGCATCTGGGCCTGGGTGACACAGTTGTAAAACGGGGGCGGGGGGCGTGACCTGCGGTTTATCACACAGGTGCTCATGGATAAAAGGTCATTAAGATGCACGCGAGGTCTGCCGTGTCAGTTCACGGGGACTCACTGAAGGCCACATCATGTTTTATGTGTTACGTGCTTTCACGTGTTTTCGCATCGGTGTGTCTGAGAACCGTGACATCCAGCATTTGTCACTGTGGCCGTAAATAGCTGCAAAAATGCCACGTTCATGGTATCCCATGTATTAAAACAAAACTCCACATCATCGTTTAACATCCTGCAACAGGATCTAAATATACGGCAGCAGCCCATATTTTTAAGGGATCAGTAAATTCTTGATTTACAGCTGCCACTGAAACCGAGCATTCTTTTTTTTAACCTTTTACATTTCCAGCCTGGTCCTCCATGACACTGTAGCCTAATAATACACAGGGCGGGCAAAGTCGATTTATAGTTGTGCACGTGCAAACCAGAGTTTATGCTCCTGCTATGATTTATTGATTACTGTATTATTTTCCATAGGAACCACTGCAGTCCCACTTCTGCCCCCCGGTATTTCTGCTTCCAGGGCTTTGATAGCGCTCTTGCAGTTCCCCTCTAGCGTGAATAAATGTGGACACGAATCGATGCTTTTAGGACCCAGTGGGCTTCGACCCCCAGAAGTTCTCCTCGGGTGAGTTATTATTGCAGCTTCTATTAGCAATGCCAGGCTAAAAGCTCACGGACCTATCGCGCATCCGACAAAGAAGGATAAACAAAAGCTGTTTTCCAAATCCATGCATCTCAGCACACGACGTAAGTACCCCCCCCCCCGCCCCGCCCCTGATGCAATCATTCCCCTCCGGTGACGAAGGGCCGAAGAGACGGCAGCAGCCTCGTTCTCGTTCTCATTTTTATGATCATTTTCGGATCTAAAGGCCGCAGACGTGCTCGTGCGCAGAAGGCGCGGGCAGAGGGCACGCGGTCAGTGACTGTGCCCCAGGCCGTGGGAAGGGCGCGGAGTCCTGTGGCTGCGGCAGCGATCGGCCTGCGCGCCCGCAGCGCCCCACCCCCGCCGGGTCCCCGAGGGACAGCGCGTCCTCCCGCGGGCGCCCTTCCCTGGCGCCCCCGCCTGCCTGGGCTCCGGGGCTTCGAGGCTGGGACGCAGGGGAGACGTAAACCTCATACCTGGGGGACGGCCGGTACCCCAAACCCAGAGGACCCCAGTGCTGCCCAGGAAGTGGAGGGTTCGACCGCTGCCCCGCGAAGTCCAGCCCAGCACTGGCATCAGGCACCGGCCTGTGAGCGAGGAGCCGCCCTGAGTGACCCCGGTCACCCGGGAGGGGCAACAGTCGCTTGGCTGCGGTTGTCCGAGGCCACTAGTGCTCAGGACTTGTGTGACACAGTGATCGAGGGGCCGATCATGCCAAACCCGCGTGGGGACTGTGCACCCTGAGGACGAAGGATGAGGACGCATGCTACAAAGGCTGCCAGTGGCTCCCTGGGCTCCGACTTTAAGAAGCGGAGCCTCGTCGCCATGCCATCGCTGCCCTGGGCATCTCGCCAACCCGCCCGCACTGGGTCCTGCGGCCGAGCAGCCGGGTAGAGGAGCCCTGGGTCCTGTGTCAACCAATAGGACTGAGGCTTTCCCCGTCCAATCAGAGCTGTGGCGCTCCACCCACCCGGCATCCGCAGCAACCAATCAGAGCTCTGCTTCTGTAGCCCCACCTTTACCATCAATCAGAGAGGCTGTATTCTGACCAATTAGGACAGTGATTTTTGCCCAGTCAAGTCGCAAGGATTTGGAGCCCTCATTTGCATGAAGGTAGACCAGCCAGGGGCGGGGCCTCCTCTCCATGTAAACCCGCTGCCCTCGATCGAAGAGCGCGCTTTCTGTTTTCTGTCCGTGTTTGTCCGTCTATTTTCTCCCGCTGGAGCCGGGCCGTGAATGTGCGGCGGCAGCAGGGCCCGCCAGGGCTGGCGAGGGCGGCAGCCCGAGGCAGACGAGGGCAGACCACAGCGATGTCGCCAAGCGGGGCGTCTGCCCAGCCTGGTCTCAGCCTGCAGCCTCCTGTCGCCGCGCCTCCGTTGAGCTGTTCGCCGGAGTCGTTTCTTTCTGTGTCGCGTTCCTCTTGGGGACCGCTGTTGGGTCGGGTTGGCGCCAGTGACCCCGGTTGACAGGTTCTGTAATCAGACATTATAGCTTAAAAAGTAAAATCGATTTATCGTCAAATGATTAAAACTAAGTTGTTACTAGAGTGACTTCAAGTTTCAGTAATTGATGTGACAGTTTAGTTGGAAGGGAGAAATTTAAAGCCGGCCTGAAGGGGCACAGTTACTTGTTAGCCAGTCGTGAGAAGCTGTTTTCCTGCAGAGTCCGCATCCTGAGTTGTGCGTTTGCTGTACAAGTCTCAGAATGTTTCTGCCTGGGGGCCACGTCTGGCCTGCCGTTGCGCTGTGATTTTTTTTCCTTGCATGGCCGGTTAGCTAGAAATGAATTTCTACAGGGTCGTGCCAACAGCGAACATGTGACAGAGGCAGCGTGTGGCCGCAAAGCCTGGGTGGGGACCACCTGGCCCCTGGCAGACGCGTCTCCGGGTCTCGGCTGCAGGACAGCCTTTCTCAGCACAGGCGGCAAGTTCCCTGCCTTTGTCTGGAAACACCTCATCTCTGCTTTCCTCCTGGACGCTGGCTATAAAATTACAGATTGACGTGCCTTCGGTCCTCAGGGGTGTCCTGCCATCACGTCCCCTTGCTTCTGCTGCCCTTCACCCCCCATCCCCATCAGGGTTCTGATCGGCACAGTCACCCTGCTTTTGCGGGGGATGGTCTTTTCTCCAGCTCCATTCCAGTTACGGTCCTGTGATGGCTCTTCCCGGGTGTCTCCAGCAGGGATTCCTGTTTTCACCTGCCGTGTTTGTGATTCTCCCCCCACGTGGGAACCTTGTCTTCACCGGCGTTCGAGAATGGCCCCCGAGGCCTTGGCTGCCTCTCTCGGTTCCCCGGCCTCTCTCTGGAGCTGCACCCGGCCCTGAGCATCTGTCCCCACGTCCCTCCCCACCTGGGGGGAAACCCAGTCAGCTCTAGCTTTCATTTTTGCCAATCCTTTCTCTAAAAAAATGCGATTTTTTAAAACTTTCTAAGGCTCCATTTTTTTTTTGGTTCTTTTCACAAATTCTTGGTGCTATTTCAGCAGTTTTCTGGATCCGTGCTAAGTTGCTGGTGGCCTTTTCTGTACTTGCTTAAATGTCGCAAACAAACACGTTTTGTGGGCGCTGTGCTGCCCGTCTCCCAGCTCACCGGCGCCATCTGCGTCCCCGGGGGCCGACTGCGCCCTGTGTTCTGTCTCTGGGGACTGGGAGCGGGTGTCCGGCCGGTTCCTCTGGCCCATGCCCGACCTGGGTGGAGAGGTGCTCTCGGGGACATTTGAGTTTGCTGCGGCGGGTGACCCCAGCACTGGGCATCGAGAGGCCTTCTAACCTCATTTTTCGTCGTTTCGGTGTTGCCAGTGAGGGTGCAGCAGCAGGGTGCCCACCCCGTGGGGCTGGGCTGGCAGCGCAGGTGGGCGTCACTCCCCTTCCTCTCCATCCTCACCCTGGCTGCGCTTACAGCCTTCACCACACTCCCCGCCTCGGAGGCCCCAGGGGTGGCTGCTCCTGACATCAGTCACCCGGCCGGGCTGATCGTGAACTGATCGTCCAGAGCCTGAGACCGCTGCTAACGTGTGACTCCGGGTGCAGAGCACAGGAAGGGCTCAGGGGACGAAGCTGCTGCTGGGGCTCAGCGACCCGCACGGACACGGAAGCTGCTGCCTCTTCGAGGAAGCTGACGGAACAGCGGGAGTGTCTGTCAGTCCGTCTGTCAGGCGAGGGACGGGAGGGTCGGCGGATGTGCGCCTCTGCTTGGAAAGCCCACTGGGCATGCTGGGCGGGACTCGAGGTGCGCTGGTGGCCCGTCACGCAGGGCGCTGCACTGGGGTCAGGACCTTCCCACAGCTTTACTCTCCCGAAATCACATTCGTATGCTAATTTTTAATTACAGGGAGTGCAGCGTCAGCTGTGTGCTCTGGAGACTGACAGTGATCTGCTGCTCCCCCCACCCCCCGCCCACCGTGGGAGGCCCTTGGCGGGGGTCACGGGACGGGAGCGGCAGAGCTGAAGCCATGTAACTCCAGACTCACACACCGAACACCGAGACTCTGGGGGGACCGGCACTCCCATGCTGGTGCCCGCAGTGCCGGTCTCGCCCAGTCTGCCTCCATGCCAGGCCCCTCCCTCGCCCACCCCCAGCGGCTGTGTCTGGCCCTTGTCGCCGGGCACCGTGGTCCTGCTGGCTTTGTAGCGGGCGCTTGGCCTCGTCTGTGGCTGGGCCCCAGCTGGGCTCGGTTGTGGCTTCTGGGCCGTGGCCTTGACCCTCCAGAAGCAGAGTCTGTTCACAGCCCCGGAGGCCCTCGCTGGAAGCCCCCGGGAGCATTGAGGAATACCCAGGCCGGACCTGCCTCGGTGGCAGAGAGACGTGGGTCTTAGGTGAAGGTGGCCACCTCAGCCGTCACTCTGAGAGTTGGCAAGGGACCTGGCTCAGTGTGGCCTCTGGGTCCTGGCAGGTGATTTCATGGGGGGGTGCCCACAGGGCTGCTCCCCTCCCTGAGGTCCCCCTCTCCCACCTCTGCCCCAGCCACAGGACGCTGCAGGCTCGAGGCCACGTAAGCCGGCGCCAGGCCGTGACAGCGCGTGAGGCCCAGGTGTCCTGGAAGCTGAGCCCCGTGCTTGGGGAGGCCTGTCCTGGCCACGTGGAGGAAAACGCACCCCACTCCGGCCAAAGCACGGGGCTCGGGGGCCGGCGGAATGAGTCCCGTGAGGTCAGTCCAGTGAGGTCAGACCTGTGAGGTCAGACCCGTTTGTGAGAAACGGTAAATTCCCACATTTAAGCCACAAATTTGCGGGTGGTTGCCCCCAACCACAGAAAGAGCATGAGAGATGCCCCCGCCTGGGTCTTCGTACCTGCTGCCCGGACCCCTGCAGGGCGTGCAGGGAGACCCCGGAGTGGGGAGGACGCTGGGCTTCGGCCTCCACCCCGCAGCAGCACGAGGGGCTGTGCCCCACTCTCCGCAGAGCTTGGGGCAGGGGGAGGGGGAGGGCCGAGGCGGCCTGAGGCTGGAGGAGAGGACGGCAGGGAGGGTCTGAGGGCCCAGGGCCGGGAGGGAGTGGCAGGGCCCAGCAGAGTCCCCCGGCACCTGCCACCACCCCAGGCCGGGCCCCCCCACATTCCCCCGCGTGTCTACTGTTCGCTTTCATAATAGGAGCTGACAGAATGCAAATGAGTTTCTAAAGGAACGAGCAAAAGTGGCAATTTTTCTCATTTAATCTTCAGATGAGCTGTCTGTCTCTGGGAGCACGGCCTCATTAGAATTCGGAGACTAATTCCGTCCATCAGCACGAGATCATGGGTCTGAGGGAGGTTGGGGGGCTCCCAGCTGGGAGGCTGTCCCCAGGGTGCTCCCCGCACCCACCCGGGAGATGCGAGGGCAGGGCCGGCCATCCACAGCCCTGGGAGCCCGCAGGCAGCGGGGTGTCCTCCTGAGAGAGGGGACGAACCAGCCGGTACAACATGCTCCCCGCAGTCTCCTAAGGCCCGGCAGAGCCTGGTCTGTGAGCTGCCGAAGAAAGGGCAACCCCCCAACAGGGAGGGGTAGCACCCAGGGGACGGACCCCTCAGTCCTGGCCAGAGTCCGGCACGCCACCCCCGCCATTTCACTCGGCCTCGCAGGACCTCTCCACGGGCCAGCACTGACCCTCGCACACACAGGGAGGAAGTGACCACTCCAGCAGGGGCGGCTTCTCCGAGGTGCCGGGCCCTCCGTTGAGTGGCAGAGAGGGGGCCGGACCCCCGAGTCTTTGTGACTCTAGAATCCGCGTCCTGGTCTCCATGGCCAGCGCGTCTTGGGGTGACGTCCTCACGAAGGGGCCTGGGGCTCCCGGGCCAGCTCCTCTGCTCGGGACCGATGCGCCCAGCACAGCCTCCGCTGCTGGTGCCCCGCCAGCCCCGCCTGCTCCTCGTGCCTGCCCGCTGGCCCGTCCACCTGAGGTGAGGGGCTGCCCGAGGGGCCGCACTGGGTCACGGGGAAGGCTGCCCGCAGCCCGGTTTGGAAACTCCCACAGACCTCCAGAGGTGACACAGAAGCAGGCGGAGAGGCGGAGGAGGCGGGCAGGTGGGCTGGTGGCCGCCTCCAGGCAGGCAGGCGCCCCGCTCCGAAGCCCATTAGGGAAGGTGCTTGCGGGCCAGCGGGCACCCCTGAGCCTCTTGCTCTCCGGCCCTGATCGCACAAGGCGCCGTTGTCGGTGGTTCACAGATGCGCCAAGAGCTCTGACGGGTGTTAATGGCGCCTGGAGGAGAGTGTAATCTTTTAATGTTCTCCAGGCCTCTGCCGAAACCCTCTGGTGTTGACGGCCCGAGGCGGCCACTCCCTGCGCGCCCGCCTGCAGGCAGCAATCAGCCGGCCTGTGAAGGGCTCCGGAGGGAGGCCCGGCAGCCACACTGGCTGTGGAGGGAGGGACGGGGTGGGGGACACAGGCCAGTTTAATGAAGGGCTGGGGTTCCCACACCCAGGCAGCTCTCGGGGACCCGATGGCACAGGCTAGGGCCCACCTTCAAGGAGAGGAGAGAGCCCAGGCTGAGCTGCAGGCCCCCAAGGCAGCCCCTGACTCAGCCAGGACAGTGGGTCCTCCTGGGACAGCCAGGGCTCTCCACTCTGAACTGGGGGCCTGAGTTTTAGGAGCTCGTGCCCCCCCCCCCAGGCTTCGGCTAGAGCACAGACCGTCTCGGCCAGTGTCCAGCTGGCCCCCTGCACCCTCCTGGCTGGGTGGAGCCCGCCCCGAGCTGGAAGCTGGCCCAGCCCTGAGCAGAGCCGAGAGGCCCATGCAGCCGTTTGACTTCACTGTGGAAGGGCCGTGCTGACCTGGCTGCACCCGAGACCTGTGACCCTCCCCTGATGTGACCACCCTGACGAGTGGGGTCCGTCCCTGCGTGCGAGGCTGCTGCTGCCTGTTCATCCAGCCCCGTGAAGTTCACAGACACCAGTGGGACCCCGAGATGGCAGAGCCCCTGTGGAGAGCCTCCGTAGCCCTGGTCAGAACTGCCAGACAGCCCAAGCCCCACAGTCCCTGGTCCTGTCCCTGCTGGGGACAGAGAAGATGGCATCTCCCAGACCTGTCCCCTGGGGGGGGGGATGCAGTCCCCCATGTGGCCTCCTGGCTCTGGCCATGCCTGTCAACTGTCCTGCGGGCCCCTCGAGGGGACCCTCTGTCCTCTGGGACAGACTGGGAGGCCATGTGGCTGCTGTTGGCCGGGGACCAGGCAGACGCCCCACCCCCTTTTGACCAAGGAAGGCACCTAGCCTCTGGGGTGGTCGGGTCTGGGGAGGAGGCAGCTGGACAGACCCCGACTCTCCGGATGACTGGTCCGGCCGGCTCCTGGGGGGGGCTCAGGGTTGAGCAGCTCTGGGCCTTCTCCTTGCTCCTCGGTTACCATGGGAGACTGGGAGACTTCCGCCTGCACATCTCAGCCGCCCCCAGCAGGCCAGGCTCAGCCCCTCGGGTCTGCCCATCCCCTCTCTGAGGTCAGGGCCCCCTGTGCATCCCCAGGGCTCGCAGCAGGGGTGCCACCCCCTCTCACTGAGTCCCTCCTGTTGGCCCTCCGCCCCCATCCCCCGCAGCCTCACCCTCTGCTCCACGGTCAGCTTCAGGCTTGGACCAGCCTTCCCACCTTCCCTTCCCCCTGTTTCTGACCTCGTAGTGTAGAAGAGCCCCGCCCCTCTTCCCAATCAACGCCCTGACACCGGGCCGCCTCATCCCCCCAGGCTCCGCCTGAGCCCCCGAGCCCCCTCTGCGAGTGGGTGGCCATGGAGAAAGGGTCACCAGGAGCAGTAGAGATGTTCCAGCTGCCTCGGGAGTGGGACCCCCCATCTCCCACCATGATGCCACCCGGGGACCCCAGATGCCTTGTCCAGGGGACCCCCAGTCTGCTCACCTGAGGCCCCAGCTCGGCTTTCGGATTTCGGAGCCGACATTGTCCCTGGGTGGAGCTCTTGACCCCTCACTGTCATGCTGCCTGGCTCTGTCCCTCCCTGTGACGCCGTGCTGGCCACGGCGGGCTTCCTGTCCACAGTCCGCCTTCACGTCGGCTCCCCGAGCCCTCAGCACCATGGACAGCGCCACCAGCCCTGGAGGGCAGGGCAGGACCTCACAGGGAGTGCGGGTGGGGGAGGGGTGTATCCCCTGCCCCCCCTTCCCCTCTGCCCGCCACCCGCTGGGGGGAGGAAGCAGGCTCTGCCCTGTGTCAGTGTTTACCTTGTGAGGGTGGGTGGCCCCCTGGGGTGCCATTGCGGTAAACGCCGCCTCCTGCTCACAGGTGCGCTGTTCCCACGGCCCCACCGAAGGTTCGTTTTGCAAGTTCTTTTTTTTTTTTTTTTAGACTTTATTTTAATTGTTCAAGTACAGGTTTCAATCTTTTACTCCCATCCCAGCCCACCCACCCTGATACAACCACTATGGAAAACAGTATGGAATTTTCTCAGAAAACTAAAAATGGATCTGCCTTTTGGCCTGGCAATTCCACCACTAGGATTATATCCTAAGAGCCCTGAAACACCAATCCAAAAGGACCTTTGCACCCCAATGTTCATAGCAGCACAATTTACAATAGCCGAGTGCTGGAAGCAACCTAGGTGCCATCAGGAAATGATTGGATCAGAAAACTATGGTACATTTACACAATGGAATTCTACGCAGCAGAAAGAAAGGAGCTCCTCCCTTTGCAAGTTCTTGAACTTGACAAACACAGACGGGGCCGCTCGCAGGTGGGAGACGAGCACGTTTATTGCCCCGTGAAAACTCACGCAGCCCAGGGGACAGCAGCAGAGCCCCTTGTGGCCCGGACTCAGCGACGGCCGAGGGGAAGGGGTCAGGGGCAGGAGAGCCAGGATGGGATCGTGGCGAAGACCCCTCAGAAAATTCTCAGGGTGACCCGAGGCCCATGTGCCAGGCTGGGGGGGCCCCTGGGGAGGACGGACACGCCCCCACGGAGCTGCGGCAGCACAGCCACCGTGCAGGCCGCACCAGCGTCCCTCGGGGCCCCGCCGGACCTCGCAGGAGCCGGAATCTGGGTGGGGCGCCCCGCAGGGTCTGGTCACCGCACCGTCTATGGGACACTCAGCTCGGCTCCCACAGCCCGCGGGCCCCTTCCTAGTGTCAAATTCAAAGCCAGGGTCTAGAATCAGGGTGTCGGGGACATTTTCCTACAGCATGGGGGCGGGCAGCTCTGGGTGGGGCGCAGTGCGCTCAGGCCCCTGGCGTGGCCCGGGGACAGAGGAGGAGTGTCTCGTCCGGTGAAGACGCCTCCTCGGAGTCAGAGACAGGAGAGGGCTGTCCTCTCTACCCCAGGATGATGCATTTGTCCCCCTACTCGGCTGCCGGAACCCAGAGTCCCGACCCCCATCCTGTCCCCCCGAGCCCACGCAGCTGGTCTCACACACTCTCCGTGCCCCCGTGGAGCCACCCTGCCCCCAAACACACAGCGCCTCCCTCCTCACGCCCTGGGGTGGGGCGCTCTCCCTCATCCTGGGGCCGGCCTGAGAGCCTTGGGACCAGAAGTGCCCCAAGGGTGTCGCTCTGGTTTCAACCATGAGAGTTGAACCCTGTCCCAGGATTTGTGTGCTGAGGTGCAGCCGGAGTCAGAGACAGGAGCGACGTGGCCACAAGCCAAGAAACACCAGGCCCGCCGGATGGTGGGGAGGGGTCCGCCCCAGAGCCTCGAGGGGTGCCTGGTCTGCCGACACCTGGGTTTCGGGCTCCAGCCATAACCCCAAGCTGGGTTAGGATTCCCCAGCCACTCACGGCAGCACCCCCCACCCCGTTTACGACACTAAACACAGGATCACATGTGATCTGACAGTGGCGCCCCTGCGGAGACGCACACTCAGCAGAAACGTGGAGCTCGGCTGGCAGACGGGTCCCGAGGAGGCCCCGGCCCTGGGTACCAGAGTGACCACCAACGACACAGAGAGTGGAGTGAGTCCTGTGGAGGGGACGCCTGCCGCGCCAGCCCGGCGGCGCCTTTCCCAGAGCCCAACCGCGTGGGGGAGAGGAAGCCAAACCCCGGAGGAAGGGGCGGTCCGGGTCCCCTCCGTCACGGACCTGTGAACACCGCCTCCACACAGGGCCATCTGCCACCTGGGAGGCGGCCCCAGGGAGCCACCACGGTGCTGAAAATAGTCCACGTCGTAACCTAGTTAATGCGGGTTACGGGTTACGTGGGGGTGTCCGCCGGACGCAGCGAACCAGGCCCCCGAGATGTGTCCGTGGTGCTGAGCTGTGCTCATTGTGCTCAGAGTAAACCCTTCGACCCACAGAAAAGCAGACAGCCGTCCTGGGCTGGCCTCCGCCCTCCCCTCGCTGCCCGTGGGGCCCGAGAGGGGCCAAGGCCTCGTCCCGAGCCGCCTGAAACTCCGGCCTGAGTGTGAAGTGGAAACGTGAAGCGGGACTTCAGTCTCCCTGAGGCGGCTCGGCGAACACCCTGAGAGGCCGAGCCACACACGGGCGGAAAATGTTCGCAAAACAGCGTCTGGTAAAGAGCTTCTATCCGAAACAAGCAAGGATTCTTAAGACTCACCAGTGAGAAAACAGCCCAGTTAAAAAGTGGGCCAAGGACGTGAGCTAAAAGCCTTGGGGCTGAGGGGCGCCCGCCGGACAAAGGGGAGGGGACGGCACGTGGGCCTGTCCCCTGGGGGGCGAGGCAGTTTCCCTCAGGGTGGGCTGCCCCTCTGACCTGCTGGGCATGCAGGTGATTGGGCGCCCCAGTGGGAGGTTGGGTCGCCAGGGGACGACAGGTAGAGGCGTCAGTGGGGACTCACAGGGTCCCCGATCCGGACACAGGGGGCGTGTGCCGATGGCACATGCTGGCTGGTGCACACACACTATTCCCTCGCCCTGTGAGCCGAGAACAGCTGGGAGCAGCAGGACCCCCTGCAGCACTGAGCTCCCCGAGGTCGGGATGTCTATCTGCTGTCCCTGATTGGACACCGGGCTACTCCGGCTCTGGGCAGATTCGGGGCCTAGGAAGGACCGGGGCCGTGTGGAGCAGCCCACAGTGCCGGCCGGCAGCCAGAAAGCACACAAGAGGAAAAGAAACATAGGGACCAGTGCCCGGGGACCCCGGAGCTCCCCTCTGTGTGGCCAAGACCCTAAAGAAAATACCAGTGAATCCACACTGATATAAATAACCGACAGAGCAACCCATAAGAGAAAAGAGCCAAACCCCCCGGGCAAAACAATTACAAGTCATTTACGTTGTGACTCTTGTCCTTGACCATGGCCCTGCCCAGGGGCTCCCTGCCAAGGAGGCCAGGTGCAGAGGAGAAAACTGGGGAGCGTTCAGGGCGGCAGCCTGGCAGGCCCCCCAAGCCTGGCGACCTGGGTCCAGCTTGCGGTGATAAATCACGCTGACAGCCCGGGCCCTGGGGGGGGGCTCCCTCCAAAGCAGCAGCAATGCCAGACGCGCCCCATCCACAAGCCCTGCCAGCGCTCCCCGAGCTGCCAAGGCCGCCGGCACCGACGCGGGGAAGGTCTCGGACAGAGTCACCCCCAGGTGGAGCCCAGGACACATGCCACCAAATGTCACGTTGGCCCCGACACAGGGCTGGGCACAGACAAGACCCAAGGAGTGCAAGACCCAAGGAGTGCCGAGTGAGCCCCGGCTCGGGCAGCGGCGACGTGTTGGCGTCAGCTCACTGACCGCTCCGGTCGCATCGGGTTGGTGCATTAACGAGCAAACGGCTGGGCCGTGCGTGGGGACCGCCTGGGCTCCGTTCACAGCTGTCCTGTGAGTCTGAAACTGCTCGAAAAACAAAGTCCGTTTCAGAAACTCAGAGCCAACATCCATGGTAACAGCCCCGGTCTACGATGGCCCTTGCTCCCGGTGCGAGATGGGAACGGCTCACCGCAGAGTGGAGCTGGCGTGGCCGGGTCTGCTTCCAGCCTGGGTCTGGCTGTGCGGCTCCTGTCTTGTTCTCCGGGTGTTAAGTCACTTGAGTTTCCCGGCTTCAGAGCGCTCTCTCGCCTCCGCGCTGTTCCCCATGCTGGTCCACGCACCCAGGTGTCCCATCACCTCCCGCCTCTAGAATCTGGTCTGCGCTCCCGAGGTCCCGTGAGGGCTGGACAGTTCCCACAGCATCTCTGGGCGGCTCTCCGGGATCACGGCCCCCCGGGGGGTCTCTGGGTCATTTAAGGTCTTCCCAGGGCCGGCCCCCCAGCTGGCAGTTTCTTCACATCAGGGGTGTGGGCCCAGCAGCCATGGTGGTGAGGGTCTGGACACCTTGTCCTGTGGGGACAACAGGGGAACCTGGGGTATGCAGAGAGACCACCCCCGAAAGAGGGGACCCTGCAGCAGGGTCCCCAGGGGTGGGGCCTGGGGGCCTCGTGCTGCCGACACAGACAGGAGGGAACCGTGAGCACCGGGCTCTTTGAAGCTCCTCCTAGTGGGGCCACCAGGGCTCTGGGGCCTGTGACCCTGGGAACCACACCCTGGCTGTGGGCATCGTGTGCGTGTGTGGTGCCTGGGAGTCTGGGTGTCTCTCAGCTCCCAGAGGACCCGGGACTGTCAGGGACCGCCAGCCCCCGGGGAGCGCTGTCCATCTGCAGGATCTGGGTCCTACAGGAGGGCAGAGGGGCTGCGTCCCCCTGCGTGCTGACCCCGACCCTGCACTCCACAGTGCCCTGCAGAACAACCCCCATGGAAGGTGTGGCACTCACCTCCTTGCACTGAGGAGCCGGGCTGCCTTCGTGTCCTGTGACCCCGGAGCCCCGCCATCCCAGCCCCGGGCACAGTCTCCGGGCGGCCTGGCTCGGCTGACTCACCTGCTCCTCACCCACACAGCCCTGCTTCCTGCCTGGCCTCCTTTTCCCAGGCCGCCACCCCGGCCCCCCACAGTGTCTGTGCAGGTCCCCTGCCCTCGTCCCGCCATCAGTGCTGGCCCCACAGGCTCCTCATTCACGGAGTCCCAGCAACACCTGTGCAGGTGGACGGCCCATGGCTCCGAATACCTCGCAGCACCTGCCACAGTGTGTCCCCAGGAGCCAAGGGGTGGCCTCTCCCACTCCCCTCATCACACCTGGGGAGGCCCCTCCTGCCCCCCAGGAGGTGAAGGGCGTACCGCCTGTGCACACAGTGCCTGGGTGGCCTGGGCACCTCAGTGTCTGTGGCAGGGACCCTGCACCTTTCCAGAGCAGAGCAAGACCCTCCCCGCCCCCCCCCCCCACCACGTTCTCCCTGAGGGCCCAGGCCACTGCCCTCACCGACAGGAAACCACAGCCAGACTCACCGAGGGAGGGCAGTGGGCGCTGCCCAGGGCTGAGACTCGGACCGGCTCCGGCTTCGGCTCTGGCTGTGGGTGGGCCGGGGCACCAGGGCCAGGGAAGGGGCTGGGATGCAGGAGGTAGCACTGTGAGAACAGTTCCCACCCTGTGAGAACGCTCCCCAAAGCACGGGCCCTCCATGGAGCTTCAGGGGCACCCACACGATCCAGGAGACCCTGAAGTCCACCAGGCCGGGGAGAATCGGGCCCACTCTCATTCCTTCAGGAGGACAGCGGGGCCCAGGACGCGGCACGCTGGCGTAGCGCACGCACCAGGCCGGGAGGCAGTCTCGGCCGCCATCAGAGGTTGCCAGCATCACTGAGCTAGTGGGCGGCCAGAAAGCAGGGAGGGAGCAGGGAGAGCCACCCTGGACCACACGCAGTGTGGAAGGAGACAGAGGGGGGGCCCAGCATGCTCACTGCTCCCCTATACCCTGGGCCCCCATCCCTGCCCTTGGCCTGGCCTAGACCTGGGGCGGGCAGGCCGCTCCAGAGGGGCTGGGTTTGACCTCTGGAGGTGAGACCGCATGGGAGCCCCCGACCCCCTGCAGGGTGACTGTCAGCCAGCGGTGGCGATGGCCGTGGGGGTTGGGCGCAGGTGCCAGACTCAGAGGACCAGACCCACGGCCATCAGGAACCAGCGCAGGGGCCAGCATGTGAGGCCCTCCCAGCCCTGTGTCCCCTCACAAGATGTCAGAATCCTCAGCACGCCTGAGCCCCTCGTGTGGGAAGCGCTCATTCTCACGGGGGGGTCTCTCCACCAGCGCACGGGGCTGGGAAGCCTCGGTTGAAGCAGAGCCCCCTGAACCCACACACCCCTCCCCAGAGCCTGGTCCTTGGCGGCGGTGGTCATGGCAGTGACAGGTCCAGAGACAGGACGGGAGGACCCAGTTTTCCGGGACCTGCGGGCTGTAACCACCACCTGAGACGAGTGAGTTTTATGAACAGACGATGCATCTCATCACTGGGCTATTGTGTTTTTAATTTTGGAATTAACGATCCAAGATTCCTCTACCTAATTTACGAGAAGCCCCATCACCACTGAGCTCCAGGTGACTCATCGGAAAGTAGCGCCTGCAGTGCAGAGTGATTTAGCCGGAAGGGAGGGTGTTGAGGACTCGCAGCCGGTGGGGCTCCGGTGGGCTGTTTGGGGCTGAGCTGACCTCGGGGGCGGTTCAGGGCAGAGGTCAGCCCCAGGGAAGCTTCGGAGGGGGCGAGCCGGCAGGGGCGACCCCTGGAAGGTGCCTGCGTGGCCATGCCAGTCAGGAAGTGGCTGGCACCCAGACGCCACGCCCAGCACATGTCCAGCTGGGGTGGCAGCCGTGGCCGTGGGCACCGCAGGGGACAGGGCGCTGCTGGCACCGTGGTCTTGAGGTATCCACTCTGAGGCTGCTCACTGTACCGACACCGGGACACGACGGGGCTCTGTCCCCACCGTGGAGGCACACCAGCGAGCTGCCACGGAGGCATGCTGAGAAGCAGGGACTGCCGGCCACCGGTGTTTGTGGCCCACTGGTTCAGCGTTCAGAGGCTGCTGCTGAGCCCCAGGGCTGGGGTCAGAGCCCTCCAGCCTTCAGCCTGGAGCAGAGTTCCCATCAACATGCAAATAAATCTCTCGGCTGAGGCCTCGGAGCAGCTGGGTCCACCCTAGAAACTCGGAGCTCGAAGGGAGGCCGGTGGGGCATCTCAGGGGAGGGGGAGGGGCAGATGGGGGGCTGGGCTTGGGGACATCCTGGCCGGGCTGCCTGGCCTCCACCCTGGGGCTGGGGCCAGGCAGGCTCTCAGCACCCCTGATGTGCGAGGCGGCCTGACACTTTAACAGCTTCATAATGTTAGGGCCTGTTTACATGAACAGCCCACAGACACTCGGAGAGGGGCTGATGTTCAGTAGCGGTCGCAGGCCTGCAGATCGGAACACTGGGTGGTGGGTGCCCCTCCCTGCTCAGCACGGGGGCAGGGGCTGCAAAGGTGGCCTCCGGCTGAGGCGCAGGCTGGGCCCCTCCGGTCCCCGAGGGTGGGCAGGCGCCCCCCGTTTCTGGTCTCCTGGGTCCCCAAACACTTCCGGGTCACAGTGTGAGCACAGCGCCTGTTTGGGGCTGAATCGTGCCCCCAAAACTCACCTGGTGAAGCCCTCGCCCCCAGGACCTCAGGATGTGACAGGTTGGGATGACGGAGTGAAACCGAGGCCATCCCGTGTGTCCTGGCCCAACATGACTGGGGTCCTGATAAGAAGGGGCCAAGATGCAGACGTACCCAGAGGGACCGTCGGGGACACGAGGAGGAGAGTGTCTCCACCCCCGAATCCTCCGCCTGGCCAAGCTCAGCCCGATTCTTAGAGAACGGCTGCCTTTCCTTCTGCTCCTTTGGGTGGGCTCCACGGCCGCTCAGTCGCCCTGGCGGTTAGGGCCGTGTATCGACCTGAGCAGGCCTGTCCGTGAGTCTGTCACTGGGGGACGTTGGGACTGAAGCTGGTGGGCGGAGTACAGACCTGCCCCCACCCTACCCGTGCGGGGGGGCCTTGCCCTCTCCCTCCAGGTCCAGGTGCCGCGAGGAGGTGGGGGAGGGGAGGACGCACCTGGCGGCCAGCAAACGCTGGGGAGCCTGACGCTGTGCTGACGTCCAGTCAAATCTTAAACAAGTTGCTCGGAGATTTTTGCAAAGTCCAAGGTTACAAGAAAATAAAGGCAAATGGCCCATTTTATGATTTCCCGTCGGCTACCATCGCATATAAACGGGCAGCTCAGTGCAGGGACGGGTGGACTCTTCTCCCCACGCCCACCTCTGTGCTGGCCCGGAGCAGCGCCCGCCCTTGGCCTCTCGGCCAGTTCACTGCTGGTGGGGCCAGCATCCCCACCCGGTCAGGGAGAGCGAGGCCCGTCTGAGGAACGGTCCCTGTGCCCTGTGCCCTGTGCTGGTCCAGATGGGCACCCCGCTCTGCTCCCTGCTACCCAGAGTCTTCCCGAGTCCGGGCCCCTCGGCAGCCAGTGACCTGCGGCCCCCGAGGCAGGGCAGCTGCTCCTCGGTGCAGCCCCACCCTGTCTCTGCTCACGGGACAGCAGCCCGTCCTGCCGGGGTCCCTGGCCCCCAGCATCCACCTCCCACCGGGTCCCCGGCCTCCCCTCTGGACCCCTCCACAAGTCTGCCCCTGTTCTCAGCTGACCTGAGCCCAGGGGCTCCTCGCCCCCGAGGCCTGTGCATCTGTCCCCTCCCAGCTGTCCCCACGCCTCCTTCCGTCACCCCTTACCTCTGGGAGGCCTCCCGGGTCCCCCTCAACATCGCGCCCCGACCCTCCCCACTCCTGTTGGTTCTGTTTCCCCACTGTGCCTTCGCCGCCCGACTGCAATGCTGTCAGTTCGGGGTAAGTGGGTCTGGGGCCACGGAGTCAGTTCCTTTCTCGGCACCCAGGACAGGGTGGACAGGGCCGGCAGGGCCATCCGAGTTCTCGCTCCTCCGTCGCCGGGTCCCGGGAGTCCCTCTCTGAGACACGTCGGAACCTGTTAGAACGTCTTGTGCCACACGCTGCCACATGGCAGCTGCCTTCTCCGGTGACGCAGATGACAGCGAGGGGCGTGAAAACAAGTGACTTTACAGCGAAAGTGCCACGCTCACCAGGGGCCCGCACGCACACGGCACGCCGGCCGAGTCTGCACCAGCAAAGTCCCCAGAACGGCGAAGGCGGACGGACAGACTGCCCGCCGTGCCGCAGGACTGCAGCAGAGCTTTGGCGGGGCGTCGCGGGAGAGGCATCTCCGGGAGCGTCTCAAACGCTCGAGTCACAGACCGGTCACCAGGACACCGACCTTGGGCCTGCGCCCCCCGGAGGGCGGGTCTTCCGTAGGCGTCCAGGGAACACACATGGAGGCTGACCGGCCCAGGCTGCACGTCAGATCTCCACACGTCCCCGAACCAACGATTTTATCACAACGCGATTCCACCACCCATCGGTGACACAAAGAGAACTCTGAAAGGCCGACATCTGGAAGGGCTGCGCCACATCCACGCCACGGTCGCCACTCAGCCGGGGGAGGAGCCACACTTGGACTTGCACGCCCAGCAGCATGCAAGGTCCTCCAGGGAAGTGTGTGACACTGAAGCCCGTCCCCAAGGCTGCACGCTGCCCAGTGTCTGCAGATGACGACCTGGGGGAAACTGAGGGCGGAGCAGCGTCTGCCTGCAGCGGGGGGAGGGGGGCAGTGGGAAAAGGCACCGCGGGGAGGCCGGGGGGGCAGACTCCTCGCTCTCTCGACTGTGCCGTTGGGGACACGGACCTGCGGGGGGACATGGTGTAGAGAGTGCAGTGTGTGCACACACACCACACATACATCACCCCCACATACCACGCATGCCACATACAACACACATACCACATGCATGTGCCACACCCACCACACACATCATTCACACATGCACATGCCACATGCACCACACACACCACACACACACACCACACACACACACACACACACACACGCACGCACACTGAGTTCGGGGAAGCAGGGAAATCTGACTGGCAGGAGGGGTAGTGCCCCGCGGCTGGGAGGGGCCGGGAGGGGCCACGCCCCCGAGTCTGTCTTCAGAGACCAGGCTCGCCCAGGGAAGATGCTGCCCCACATGCTCCTTCTAGTTCTGAAACCTCTCTGACCCCCCCCCCACTCACAAGACAGATAATTTTGTAACTGGTGATCTTTTTGGAAAACAGAAAAAGGTGGAAAGAAAAGGAACAAAATGTCTGAGTCCAAGAAACAGGCTAATGAGGACAGCTAACTGAGCGATTTGGAGGAAGCTGGATCCCCAGCGACCGTCAGGAATGCTGAGAACCAGCGGCGTTCCGGAGCATTCCGAAGGGTGGGAGGAAAGGGGGAGGAAAGGGGGAGGAACGGGGGAGGGGTGGGTGCCCGTCCGGGAGGAAGGAGGGTGCCCAGGGGCTGGTGCCTCTGCGCAGGGAGCTGGAACTTCCTGGACCCCGTGGGATCTGCGGCGCGTCTCTGCCCGCACGCCCTCCCTCCCCGCAGCCACCTCGAGACGTGTTTCCAGTAAACGGCCGACGGGAGACGGGTGTGCGCGTGGAACACTGAGGGGCATCTGGAGGCACGCCTTCCGTGCAGGCCAGGAATGGGGGAGACCGTGCTCGAGGGGGGCCCCCCTGAGGAGAGGCCAGGAGAACTGACAGAGGGGCGTTCCCAGGAACAGCGCATCCCAGTCTCCTTGTAGCAAAGTCCAAGGTCGGGGAGATCAGCCTGCGTGACCTTCAGACTCTACCCCTTCACCAGGAGCCATCCGTTGACCACTGGTGTCCGCCCCAGAGAGGACAGAGGTCAGAACAACATCCCAGCAGCACCATCTGGGAGAAACGGGGCCTCACAGGGAGTGGGCCCCTCGGAAGGGCATCAAGTCCCCCAGTAAAGAAGAAAAAGACGTCCTGGCTGGTGCGGCTCAGTGGACTGAGCGTCGGCCTGCGAACCAAAGGGTCACCAGTTGGATTCCCAGTCAGGGCACAGGCCTGGGTTGCAGGCCAGGTCCCCAGCAGGGGGCATGCGAGAGGC
Source organism: Tonatia bakeri (assembly GCA_004024845.1). NCBI lineage: Eukaryota > Metazoa > Chordata > Mammalia > Chiroptera > Phyllostomidae > Tonatia > Tonatia bakeri. The sequence goes on from PVIA01011163.1 coordinate 43,387, forward strand.
AACCACACACGGATGTGTCTCTCCCTCTCTCCCTCCCTCCCTCCCCTCTGTCTAAAATAAATAAAATTGTTTAAAGAAGAAAAAGACCGAAATGAAACCGGAGCCTGCAGCCGCCCACGGCACCAGGGGCGGGCGGAGAACAGCACGGCAGCTGTTGGGATTAAACACACGCCAGCCACAGAGCAGAGCTCGGCAGAGACTCCGCGAGGCCATGAGGCAGGCTCACGAAAACTCAGCAAAGCTGAAGACGGGAGGAAAAAACAAAGAAAGAAATGCCAGGAGAAGGCCAGCCCTACAGGTCCAATGTCCAGACTCTCCTAGAAGCTGTAGAAGAGGGAATGTTTAAGATGGAAGGGGTGCAGTCATCAAAAAATTCAGAAACAGTTCTCAGAAATAAGGGAGCTAAGTCGATGGATTAAAGGGCGCCCCCGCCCCCCAAACAAACATCACATAAAGGGAGGTCAGTCCACACCCACAGGAAGAGGTTTCCGACCGAACGTCCTCATCCAAACCCCTGAGCGTGGACTAGTGTTCAACAGGCACACAGGGAAGCAGTGGGCGCCGTCCCACCCTGCGAGGCCGGGCCTGGGCGCCTGCGGGCCAATGCGGGGGCCGGCGAGGGGACGCCTGTGCAGACAGCTGACCCCAGTGCGCAGGCGGACCCCCAGCCCCGGGCGCGCCTGGTCCCGGTCCTTTTCTGTGCTGGACGGGCCTGTGCTCACGTCCTGCCTCCCCGAGTCCCGGGCCGGTCAGAGCGGCCGGTCTGTCCCCGACCCCTGCAGGGGCCAGCGGGCCCTGGGCACTCACCGCACGCACCACCTGCCGGTGGAGTCAGTCCTCCGGGCTCCAGGACACTCTCCAGCGGCCGCCGGAACCAGGCCTCCACCTGGCACACCTCCCCCACCTGCGCACGGCGCTTGGGTCCAGGGCCTTCACCTGCAGAGCAGCCGCCGCCCTTTCCTTTCCCGTCCTTACAAAGCCGGCTGTGTCTTTTAGGCTCAGTTTTAAACTAAACGATACAATGTTTCGGGTGCATTCTGACGCCGAGCACTCCGAGAGATGTAAGAAGATGACTTGGTGTACCAAGTCCCGGCAAGGGTGACTCTGGGAGAGAGCTGCAAGGGAGAGTCACGGGGGTTCAAAGGGGCTGCTGGGGACTGAACCCCCAGCGTGGGGTGGGGCTGGGGGGAGGGGCGGGCGGGGGGCAGCTCCTGTTCTTTCAGCGGTGCACGTGTGACGTCGCACACGTGGTAACTCCTGGTGGAGACACTAGAGATGGCAGAACTCTCTGACACACTTGTAATGGTAAATGGGCACCCTTAGGTGAGCTAGAACAATGTCCAGGAAAGTGCAGCTTCCAAAAATAGACCCAGGAAGAGGCGGTGAGTCCGCACAGGCCCGCAGGCGCTGCAGAACCCGCGTCGGGGTTTCGAGGCCCGTCCGTGCCCTGTTTTCCACCCGAAGAGGCCCGCCCCGGGTGGTCTTAGGGCGACGCTGAGCAGACAGCCAACGGGCAGGGCGGGTCCTTCCAGTTTCATACAGAACGTTCCAGACAATGAAGACGAAAGAACTGATTTTATGACTTGAGTGTCCTCCCGATCCCCACCAGGCAAGAGCGCTATCAGAGAAGAAAACCGCAGGTCGATATCATTTATGAGCATAGATTAAAAAAAGTCAATCAAAATATTAACAGTTCCAATGCAGTTAATCCGTTAAAAACGGCTCGTGGCCAACTCGGGGTTTCCGAGGAGGGAAAGGAGTCAGGGACACCATCTGCCGAAATCCGCCACAGAGACCCACGCAGGTGCGGGAGGAGCGCACCCAGTGGGGCGCTTTTTAAAACCTCACCCCCCTGCTGCTGGAAGCCACCAGGAAGCTATGAGCAGGAGCGGGCGCCCTTAACGTGACGCAGGTCCCCGGTACAAAGTGACGACCAAGGGCAGATAAACCCTCTAGAACGTTCTCTTTAAAACTGGGGACGTGTGAGGACACGTGAGGAAGACGGGAAAAATAAATAGTACAGAGATTAAATAGGAAAAAATTACGTCACGCCAGACAAAGTGATTATCGGCAGACACAGCATCCGGGCGAACGGGAGTTGCCCAGCGCCACTCTGTGGGAATCACACACGGGCCACACCTGCCCAGGTGGCCGTCTGCCCAGGTGGCGGCACCTGCCAGCGAAGGGCAGAAAGATCCGAGTCCCCGGAAAGGCTCAGTCGCTGCCAGAGCGAGGTTTTCCCACAAATTCAACTCCGTTCTCATGAAACTCTCAGGGGACTTGTGGTGGAATGCCGCGTTCAGCTGCCTGGTGCTGCTGTCGTGCCTCCCCGGGGCGCGCCGGGGAGGTGGGCGGCAGAGGGACCCGCCAGAACGGCGGCCGCCCCTGCCCCGCCCCGGCACACGCACACCAACCACGTAAACCGCTCCCGAAGGCGGACACGCCATTTCCCACAGTGAGGGTTGCAACGGAGAGACGAGAGTTTCCGCTTAAGGATGAGAAGCAGCACTATTTATCATGCGCACTCTTAATAAAGCGGCTTCCCAACGTGCGAGGGAAAATTACTGGACCTGCTTGGAAAAAAGATAACAAGACATCATTTTAGAGCGCTATTTAAATAACAGCCTTTGTATAGGCCAGGCTGAGAAAAACAAGCAGGCCGACCAAAAGGACATTTCATTTAAACGGAAGAATTAGGCAGCAGACACAGGAGGAATAAATGCCTTTTGCAAACGCAGGGGGAGACGTTACAAAGTATCTTCCCATTTCCTGAAGGTCTGCTCGCCCGCGATCGCCGTTGCCCTGCTCACCCGGGGGTGGGTCTGCCTCTGTCCCCGGTTTCCGGAGGTGGGAGTTCGAGTCGGCGCTTCAGATGCGCCCCCCCCCCCCCCCCCCCCCCGCCACACAAGCTTCTAAAGCCACGCCGCCGCCCCACGCGCCACGCTGGCGACGCCACAGGCTCTCACCGTGTTGTGCTTTTGTTACCCTTCCAGTCGAATATGTAAATTAATTTAAATATGCATAAATTTTAGTTTCCCTTTTTAACTCACGATTGTTTAAACAATATTCCCACTTACTTGGGAGTGTCTCAGATACCGTTTGCTCACCGATTTCTCATTTAATTCTGTGCGATCGGAGAACACGGTCTGCGAGGTTCTCCGAGGTCTGCTTTTCGTCCGCCGTGCGGTGGGTCTC
>PVIA01011164.1:0-46554 GCA_004024845.1 Tonatia bakeri
CCTACTTCCCTGTTGCTAACCCTCCATTTGATGACTTTTTTTTTTACTGTTCATATTTTTAATCTTCTTTTTCTTAGGTAAGTCCCTTTAACATTTCATATAGTAAGGGCTTGGTGATGATGAACTCTTTTAACTTGGCCTTGTCTGAGAAGCACTTTATCTGCCCTTCCATTCTAAATGAAAGCTTTGCTGGATAGAGTAATCTTGGATGTAGGTCCTTGCTTTTCATGGCTTGGAATACTTCTTGCCATCCCCTTCTTGCCTGTAAGGTCTCTTTTGAGAAATCAGCTGACATAAATATTTCATTTCTTTTCAAACTTTCACCCACTAGTTTTTTAGAACCTGTTGATGATTCTTGCTGAAAACAAGTATTACCATGCTGGAGGCTAAAGGATGATTTTCTAATTCCATCATCCATTCTACATTTATCAGTTGGCGTTCTGCTAAAAGGAAGAGCCTCCTTCCCTTCTATATTTATTTATATCAACATAGATCCGTGGATTCTTACATTATTCTGTGGGTTATAAATTGTTCCTTTCTTTTTAACCAAGGTATAATTTACATATAATAAAATTCACCTTTTTTACAGCTCTCATCGTCTCTTGTTCTGCATTTTAATAAACATACACAGTTGTATCACCACCAACATAATGAAGATAAAAAAGTTTTGTCCTCAAAATATACCCATGCCCCTCTGTAGTCAGACCCTTCCCAAGCCTTTTAGACTGGCTTCTGTATTGTTATGGTAACGTCCTTGTCAGATTTTGAGCACCTGCTTACTTTATGGCCAATGAGACACATGTTCCAGATTCATCTTACATTTTCTCTGCCCCAGCCGCAGAATCTACCTTGTATTACCAAGTAGATTTAGAAATTGAGATCCCAGTGTTGGGTGGGGTATCAGTGCTATTGGGGTGTCATTTGCTAGTGGTGTTAGAGCTAGGGAATGCCTGTACACACATACATGGACACACAGATTGGGGCTTATCTGACTACTATTCCTTCTAGACTGTAAATGCCCGACATCTGGCCCTTGGGCCCAAGTAGACCCACCTAGTTTATACTCTCATCAGTCATATTAAGCATATAAGTAAGATTGTCCTCACATTGACCTTTCCACACTCCCCTGCACCCCAAAGATGTGATTTTATCTGAAACGTGAATTGAGTTTGAAGGCCCAAGAAATTAATCTGTCCCTGTGTGTGTGTAGCTGAGTACGGCCAGCAGCTGATCAACGAGCTCAGCAATCACAGAAGACTGGGGTTACAATGCATTACAAATTTCTGACGAAGTAGGAGTGAAGTGCCTCCCATGTCCCTTTGACTCATGGTTGTCGTGTGTTGTACACTACACCAAGCTTAAAAATGTGTTTCTAATCGAGCCAATTTACACATGGATTTGAGATGCACTAACCCTGCACTTGGGCCATTCAGCAGATGATTTGTTCCTCGCTGTAGCCACAGCACCTGGCACTGGCAGGCACCCATTGAATGGATAGGTCACTTACGTCCCTAAATGTGGATACTGACAGTGAGGAATATGTTCGTTCTTCTTTTAGCTCAGTGTATTTACTTCTTTAAAAATGACAAAAGATCTGTTTCTACTCTGTTGAGTCTTTTGTTTTTTCCCAGCTGCCAGCAAGTATATGATTAACATGTTTTACTTAGTTCCTTTCTTTAAACTCAATTTTACTTTCAAGGGTAAGAGTTCATGAGTTAAGTTGAATTGGTGCTTAAGAAAAGGCTTGACTAGGCAAAAGATCATGTGAGTTCCGAGGTACCTGTAGACTTGCATCCTGTTCCCAGAAGATTGGTGGTGGTTCTCTTTCTACACAGACCGTGTTTCTGGCCGCGTGGGAAGCGGTTCACTCTGGTGAGCTCGCTGTAAACTGCATGTTCATACAGTAATACAGACTTACTGGATGTTTTGCTGTAAAGCTGACATGTTATCTAAGAAAGATGTCCAAAAAAGAGAAAAACCACTTTTCGTGTTTCCTTCCAGGTTCTTGCAAGTAGTGCGGCCAGTAGCGCCATCACAGCGCTGTCACCCGGAGGAGCACTTATGCAGGGAGGGACACAGCAAGCCATAAACCGTATGTGCTGGGCTACCGTCTGTCACTGTCCCTTTACTTAAGTAAGCTCTTAAGTTGAGAGGAGGCTAAAGTTTTGTTGACTTTGCTTTGGAACATTTCTGGGGGTTTTGTATGGTTTTGTGCATCCAGGTCCCGATGTCAGGGCAATAACGTAGGTTTCAGAATTATCTTAATATTACCGTGGCATGTTAGTGGTCTCTCTGTATCCTAAAAGCTTTCTTTTTTTCTCACCTACCTCTTAGATTGAAGGGCAACCTTAAAAGTTTTTTCAAAATCCCAAAGGAATTTAAATTCTGTGATCTGTCAGCCACGGTATCAGTAACTTACCTCAGAAGAGCACATCCTTGTTTGGCATCAGCAAAGAGTTAATGTTCACATTTCTTCTCTGAGTAGGTTTTTCAGAGACTGTACATACAAGAAAAGAGCTTTTATCCTGTGGATCTTTCTTTTGCAGAGATGGTGCCAAATGATATTCAGTCTGAATTGAAACACCTGTACGTGGCTGTTGGAGAACTACTTCGGCACTTCTGGTCCTGCTTTCCTGTTAATACACCATTCCTAGAAGAAAAGGTCAGAACCAGTTCCAAACAGCCAGCGGTTAACAGTGGTGCAACTTGGTGGAGTATTATTTTGAAATTGGAAAATTATATTAAGTGTTTGCCATGTGCTAGACAGTGTGATAACTACTTTGCATACATTATTTAAACCTCACAGTATCCTGATGAAAGTAGGTATTGATACCAGTTTTAAAGTTTAAGAAACCTTAGTGTAGACCAGTTCCATAACATGTGATCATACATCTTAAAATTTGTATTTACATCTAAGCCACTGGAGTGATAGAAGAACAGAGACCCAAAACAAGTCACATCAGTAAAATTTTTGTGTGTGTCTTTTTTTTTTTTTTAGATTTTATTTATTTATTGTTAGAAGGGAAAGGAGGGAGAAAAAGAGGGAGAGAAACTATCAGTGTGTGGTGCCTCTCGTGCACCCCTTACTAGGGACCTGGCCTGCAACCCAGGCATGTGCCCTGGCTGGGAATCGAACCAGTAGCCCTTTGGTTCGCAGGCCAGTGCTCAATCAACTGAGCCGTACCAGCCAGGGCAAAAATTTTTTATTTGGTACATTATTTAGGGGTAATTAAATCTAAACTGAGATTGACAACAAATACAGTACTGGCCCTTTAACACTAAAACCCCTTTAACCAATTAAAGGCTGGTTGACATATAGAAAAGTATTTGAAGCATCATCCCATGCACCAAGAGGCTGTGGGTTTGATCCCCAGTCGGAGAGCATATGAAAGGCAATCAATTGACAGTTCTCTCTCACCCTCCCTTACTCTGTAAAATCAGTGAAACATATCCTCAGGTGAGGATTAGGAATAATTGTAGTAATCATAGCTTTGCTGTATAACTTGCTCTTATAATCAATTTTTAAGAGAAAGATGAATGTCCCATTAAGAAAACAATAGGCAGCCCTGACCAATGTGGCTCAGTTGATTGGGCATGATCCTGCAAATAGGTTGCCTGTTCCATTCCTAGTCAGGGCACTGGCCTGAGTTGCCTGTTTGGGGACATGCAAGAGACAACCGATCAATGTTTCTCGTTCCCATCCTCTCCCTCTAAAATTAAATAAAATCTTTTTAAAAAAATTACAGGCAACAGAATCTTTTCAATTTAATTGTTTTTTGGGGGAGGGAAGGAAGAAGAAAGAGAGAAACATCAATTTGTTCCACTTATTTATGCATTCATTATTTGTTTCTTGTATGTGCCTTCATGGGGGTCAAACCCGCAGCCTTGGCACATCAAGACAACACTCCAACCAACCGAGCTACCTGGCCAGGGCAACAAATGATTTTTAACAGGCATCTGGCTGAAGAATACAAGTGGCCCAATAAACCTAGGGGGGAAATTTTCATACTTACTAGTATTCAAATAAATTATCTTTAAAGATACAGTGAAAGAGCATTTTTATCTATAATCTGCAAATGAACAAAAAACTTAAAATGATCAGTGTTGGCTAAGTTACTAAGAGTTCTTTCTTTCACTACTACTAGTACTGCCTTTTTAAAAAATGCCTTTACCCAGATATTAAACATTTAGAAATTTAAGTAATTAAGAATGTGTATAAATATTTAGCCATAAAAATGTTCCTCTATCACTGTCTATGAAAGAAAATGTGGAACTAACCTAAATATCTACCAGAAGGTGATGAGTTAAAGAAGCATTTGTTATGCTCATACATTGAAATACTATACATCTGTTTTTTTATTATTAGTATTTTTTAAAGATTTTATTTACTTATTTTTAGAGAGGGAAGGGAGGGAGAAAGAGAGAGAGAGAGAAACATCAATGTGCGGTTACTGGGGGCCGTGGCCTGCAGCCCAGGCATGTGCCCTGACTGGGAATCGAACCTGCGATGCTTTGGTTCGCAGCCCGCGCTCAGTCCACTGAGCTACGCCAGCCAGGGCTTATACATCTATTTTAAATGATGACTTCGGTGAGTATTTAATGACTGATAGATGTTCATATTAAAATAAGTGAAATTTTAAAACAGTATATACAGTGTATTTTCTACATCTGTGCTTTTTTTTTCTTTTTTCACTTGTGAGAATTTAATGAATTCCCATCCGTGTGGCTTCAAGCTACCAGCACACAAGCCCCACCAACAATCTTAATCTTCTCCTCAGCTCTTCTGCTAAAAAATTCGTCCTTCAGCCCTGGCTGGTATGGCTCAATAGATTGAGTGCTGGCCTGCAAACCAAAGGGTCGCCAGTTCGATACCCAGTCAGGGCACATGCCTGGATTGCAAGCCAGGTCCCCAGTGGGGTGCACAAGAGGCAACCACACATTAATGCTTCTTCCTCTCTTTCTTCCTTGCTTACCCTCTCTTTAAAAATAAAATCATAAAAAAAAAAGAATTCATCCTTCACAATGGCAGGCTGTTTTGGGAGCTTTCCTTTCCCCAGAACTTTGTAGTAGCTTGATCGCACTACATCAGTGATGGGAGCGGCTCCAGTCTTATTTTTAGCAGTGTTGACCTGTGTCTGCTCACTGACCAAGGTCCATAGTTTATCCAGGGTGACAGTGGGGCAGAAGCTCTGGTTCCTTTTAAATGGTCGTGCCTCATACCAGCTTTCCCAAAGTAACCTGGATGATACTTGCTGAAGTTGATCCTGTGATTTTGCAAGCCCCCAGCATTTCCTCGGCCTTCCAGGTTCTTCCTGTGCTTGCCGATGTAGCCATGGCCGTGGCTTAGATGGCCCCAAAGTTTCCTGGTCTTTCTCAGTCTGGATGGCATGTTGGTGGCCAAAATGCAAGAGAGAAGACTCCACAAAGTCTCCTATATCTGTGCATTTACACATGAACAAAAAAATGTTGAAAAGGATATGAGTTATGAACCAAAGTGTTAATGATCTGTGAATGGCAGCATGTAAAAAGAACTTTTTTTTTTAGATTTTATTTATTTATTTTTAGAGAGAGGGGAAAGGAGAGAGAAAGGGAGGGAGAGAAACATAGATGTGAGAAACATCCATCGGTTGCCTCTTGTAAATGCCCCAGCCAGTGATTGAACTTGAAACCAGGCATGTGTCCTGACCAGGAATTGAACCAGCGACCTTTCGCTTTGCAGAGCAATGCCCAGGCAACTGAGCCACACCAGTTAGGGCAGTTGAGTATGTTTTTATTTTCTACCTTTTGCATTTTTTAAATTTTTCTGCAGCAGCCATTGTTTTGGGGATAGGTTTTATTTTAATCTAATTATATTAGATTGTTTCTCTGCCTGGCAGAGCCAATTAATCAAAAAATAAATGAATAACCTTCCTGTGTATTTTGATTTCTGTAGACACTTTGAAATTTCCCTGTAATTTATTATTTCTCTCACCTTTTTTAGGTAGTAAAAATGAAAAGTAATTTGGAACGATTCCAAGTCACAAAGCTCTGCCCATTCCAAGAAAAAATTCGAAGACAGTATTTAAGCACAAACGTAAGGCAACAGTCTGATTTTGGCCTGGTTTTCTGTGTAGCAAAGTGATTAAATTAACTTTGTTTTCCTGTGAATGAGTAGATACATTGTTTTTTTTTCTCCTGCTCAGAGTACTGTTTTTACTGTAAAGTAATAAATATCTGTGTGCCCACCAATCACGGTAAGAAATAGAATGTTTCCAGTACCCACAGGTATTTCTTGAGGGCCCCTGTCCAGTTCCCTACCCCTCCCTCACACTTTCCCAGGACCATGACCAATAATCACCTCCATGCTTTTCTTTAGAGATTTGCAACTCATGTGTGTGTTCCTTAAAAATATTTGTTTTGAAAACGTGAAGAGTAAGCACAAACCTAACAATGTAAAGAAGGGAGATTTGCCCCTCTGTGATAGTAAATTGAACAGTTCCTGGGTTATGGTCTGTCTGAAGCTTCCCAGATTGTTTACATCAGGGTCGGGCAGTCAATAGGGTACTGAGTGAAAAGTGTCCCTTTATGCGCAGGGTTTTTGGCTTTATTTTTATGCAAGGCTAGATCAGTCACAAGATTTTTTCTGTGTATGTCATGCAGATCATCTCAGAGATGACTGGGAAAGAATAGTATATACAGACTTAGGATTCAGTATTTCAGTAAGGGGGAGTTTTACAGTTGAAAGCTGAAAAATCTTTGTAAGATTTTAGTAAGTCTTTATACTCAAATATTCTAAGTGGGTTTTCTCAAAATATAAACAGAAAAGCGCTTGAAGTGTCTTCCTGCAACAGTGCAAGGATGATTTTTATATAGTTTCCCAACAAAACCAAAAAACATATACACACTCATCATGATGACAGGTATAAATAAGCGTGATTTTTGTTTTTTAACTCCACCTCAGATTGAATGAGTCATTGACACAGTGAAAGGATTTAGGACTTCCTGATTTCCATCCCTATGCTGCCAGAATCGCCGTGGAGACTTTACAAGGCTTTTACTTGCAACCACATAAACACTGTCCACCTCCAAGGAAATAGATATTCCAAAGGCACTCTACCTCAGGGATCTTGATTAGCTTAGACCAGTGTGGTCCTATTGACTTTCAGTTATATCCATGATGAGGGCAAGTTTTTTTCTCAAAAGATACAGTGCTGACCTAGTGGCATACCACTGTGTGAAGTAAGATGTGGCATACCACTGTGTGAAGCATTCAGACCATTTAGATTTTTTTGTGACCTACTGAGTGATACTGGCACCCTGAAGTGTTGGCGCTGGAGAGGCCGTGGAGGACTAGAGGAGTGCTTCCCAGGGTTGGTTGTGTGGCACGGTTAGCTGCAGGAGCCTTGGAAAATCAAGGGTTCCTGGGTTTCCTCACAGACCTGTATCAGAATCTTCAGGGGATGTAGGCACTTTTCCAGTGTTCTGTAAGGTCATGTAGGTGCCACCATCCTGGCTTTAGTCAACCGACTGATGTTCAGGTCTAGAAACCACCAGTTTAACTGTTCATGTCCCTCATTTGACAGAAGAAACTGAGGCCTAGAGCACAGCCAGGACTCTCATGTTGTGCCGTAACTGGTGACAACAGGGCAGACATTACAGCCTCTACTGTACCCTACCATCTCTGACCTTTCTGTACAAAATGTGTCTGTTAACACCTTCGCAGGGGCTTGCATGTTGCCTTACTGGGGAAATGCAAGTGAGCTTGGAAACTACACTCTCAAGGACATGCCGGATCTCAGGTAGAAGCATTAAGTTCCCCAGCCTTTGCCCAGTTGTTTAAGTGTCTTGCTGTGTTTTTCAGTTGGTAAGTCACATAGAAGAGATGCTCCAGACAGCCTACAACAAGCTCCACACGTGGCAGTCACGGCGTCTGCTGAAGAAAACGTGAAGTGTCTGTGGCTCACGGGTTGTGTGAGACCGAGAACCGTGGCCTGCAGTGTCTCTGGAAACCTGGCCTGAAGACGTGCAGATGATCACACACAAGTGACAAGGAACATCTGCACCACGCCAACTTTCCGAGCTGATGCTTTTGTACTTGCACATGTGAACTGAAAGGAAAGGGACTGGTTAATAGCTGGGGAGGTAAATTAAGGCAGAACCAAAATGAGCTAAGTTGCAAATATATATATATATGAATATATTTTTAAAAGACACTGTTTACTGCAGTTACTCAGGAACTGCTTTTGATTCATTATTAAGCTGCTGCTTTCGGAAATTAAAAAAAAACACTTTTTAAAAGGGTGCATTGATAAAATCTGAGGTTTTTGTTGTTTTCTGTGTAAATTTTTTTTCTAAGTTTATGGCACAGGGTACACCTTAAGTATTTCTCCTCCATCCTCTACTTGGATCCTCAAGTTTTAGTGAATTCTAATTGAACCTTACGTCAGCAAGTTAGAGAGACTGCTGTACAGTAAGCCAGAGGGAGACTGTTGCTCAACCCTCGGAAACAGCTGTGCTCAGAAGACATCGTGGTCCTGTGTTTCCTACGGAAATGAGAAACAATAAATACTGCACTGAATGCGGTGTGGAGTCCCTTAACGATAAAGAGGGAACCTAATTTGCAGGAAGTCGTGTGGGGTTTTTATGCAGAATTCTGTCAGAAGACAACGGTGCTGCATGTTTTTCTTTGAGTGCAAATGTACATTGCTAAGTTTTTTTTAAGATGGCATGTGCTTTGAAAGAAGGAAATTGCATTTTTAAGAGTTTAAAATAATCTTATGAGTGAGAAATATAAGAAATTTTATTTTCACCTCTTTAGAAAAAAAAAATAAAAGATGTTTCTCATATCTCCTTTTCTGCAGTATCTGTTACTATCCTTGGCGATTTGATAATCATTGCGTAGTGACCGAAACGCCTAAGCAAAAAAAAAATCGTTCTTATGTCCTTGTTTATGGAATTCGTGCTGTGCCATATTTTGTTCCTAATAGGATCAACTGTTTAAGACCTTAGATGTCTTGTATTAAAAGTTACAGAAAAAAGTAAAACTTTTTATAGCTGCTCTTTTAACTGTAACACATCTTGTGTGTTCTCCTTCTGTGTGATATTTACTTGAGTGGACTGGTCAGAGCTACTCATCCTTTTTTAAAGCCATTATACTAGTGCTTGTCTTTCAGATAACGGCCACAGCAGGTCACAGCCCGTTCAGACTTTCAACTGGCAAAGGAAAGACGACGCCACTCTCCTCACATCTCTTTCAGATCAATGTAGTCTGGTGTGTGACCTCGCGCCTTACAGTTTTACAGAGTGCTCTTCCAATGCGGTGCACCACAGCCACGCGAAGGAACGGCGGTAGGGCAGCTAGAAGAATGAAGTAGCAGAGCATGTTTCTTGGGAGAGGTAGATGTAAAGAAATAAAATGCTTTTTTAAATACGCTGTTAAAGATTAAGTGATAAATATAACGGAACCTGGAAAAAAGAAACTCTTGGGGAACTGGGTAGGCTTCACTAAAGGTAACATTTTACTTAAGCCTTGAATGTGGAATAGGGGAAACGATGAAGGTGTGAAGGCTCTGGAAGACCCTAGTGTGTGAGGAAAATAGTTTTAAATTGATGGCTTTGTGTGTGAAGGTCAGAGACTCAGACCTTATCCATTAGGCATAAGGGATCCTTTCAGAAAACTTTGAGCAAAGTGTTTTTTCTCAAGATTTGTTTTTATTGTTTTGATGTTTTTAGATAAAAGTCCAGCTGTTGGGCCAAAACCTAAAAGGCTTTTGCAGCAATATAGGCTGGAAACTAGGTCCAAATTAGAGTTCCTGTAAAAAGGGTACCGAGTAAAGACATTCCTAAGGTATGTGACCAAGTCTTAAAGAATGAGGACTTAAGAGGGTGTATACCAGAGGTAGCTCAGTTTTGTATCTAGCTTGCATTTGAAATATTTGGTCCTTGGAGTCCTTTAAAAATGACCTTTGACAGCCATTTAGGCCTACTGTGGCCTTCCCTTCCCACTGTGGAGACAGTGGCTGCCGGTTATGCGGGCTGCTCCAAGCCAGCCCTGTGGCAAGCGCCTCTCCTGCTGTCCCACTTCATCCTCACTTCTCACAAGCTTCTGTTTTCACTGAGGGATGAGATGCTTGTGAGGTCAGAAGCTTTTATTCCACAGCCCGTGTTCCCATTGTCTAGTTGGTTTGTTTGGACTGCCCTGTGGGTCTCCTGCTTCTGTTTCTATTCTGTGCTGCTATTATGGCAAAGCACATTTTGGGGTTAGTCTGCCTAGTAGGTCCCATTAGCCCAGAAAGCTGCAAAATGTAGTATAGTGAAACCACGTTCTGCCTTAGGAAAATGCGCATGTCCTGGAAAGGAGCATAGTCAGTGGTGCCATTCTTCAGACTTACACTGTGAAATGAGTAGGATACCCTATAACTACAGCAGTCTGGAAGCCACAAAAATGGCTCCACATCTGTACCTAGGAAGGCAACCCGCTCATTCAGGCTCTAAGGATTTAATCCAGAAGGCGACTTCCTGTTGGTGCGTATACCACTTGGAGCCAGCAGTGGCCCTGAGGTGGAAAGCTGCCCATTTTAAACTTAGGTTTGCTGTCTCCAGTGTCAAGACTTGCATGGGATTCCTCAGTCCATTACCTCTGCCCTTTCCCAGTTTAGCTTCTTTAAGACTCAGCTGTTCTCCCAGCTCCTGAGGCCAGGGGAATCTTAGGTATTCTCAGCTCAAATTGTCCAGAGCTGGACTATTGCCTAGAATCTGGTTCGGGGCTGCTGATCGGCCTCAGTTTGTAGTCCATATCCTTGATTGTGTGTTAAAGGCACAGAGACGACTTTGGAATTCAAACTTGGTAACCACAGAACTCTGGGGTTTTTTAGTCTCACAGAATAATCCCTAGTATGTGTGACAGAGGTGGAATCGCACCTGCTGAGGTGCAGCCAGAGATGAGGTCCTCCCACCCCGCTAGCAATACAGCATGAAAAACCGAAACCCTCTCTCGACACCTGGTAACCTACTGCGTTATTGGGAGGGCACTGAAGTGGAAGGTAAACACCGATCGGGCCTGTCCCCTGAACACACGCGCCTCACTGCAGCTGTCTGGACATGTCATGGCTGCCTCTCCAACCTGTGAGGAAAAGAATCCACATGAGGGGCAGAGACCAGCCAGCGTGCAGCAGTGGCCAGGCAGCGCGGCCAGCTTACGGTGGCCAGAAACCTGCATGTGCTTTACATCATAGACTAGAGACACCGTAGGAAACTAGAAAACTGGTAGCCTCTCCCTGACCAGCCCAGCTGTGTATATAATTGATTGTAGTACTAAGTAATAAGGCATTTCTATTAAAGAAAAAAAAAAAGGTAAGGCAGGCATTATATGCAGGTTCCAGAACAGCCCTCACCTAAGGAATGGGTCAGGCTAGGCCTACGTGCAACGCCAAGAATTCCACAAACCAACTACAGTCTGAAATAGGTGAAACAAACAGGACAGTAACTGTAACCCCTCTTGCCTCAGCTCGCTTCCTGAGAGAGGAATAGGGTTTGTTGAGCAATTCCCCTATGCCAAGTCATGTTGGCATTAAACCTATTAGGTGGGTGCTATGATTTTTTTTCTACTTCACAGATGCAGAAGGCTTAGAAAGTCACTTGCCCACAAACACAGGTAGCAGGAGCAGAGTCAGAGTTGGAAATCAAGTCTGCCCAGCCCCCAAACCTGAGGTTCCCACTGAGACCCCTCCTTCTGAATGGCTATAAGTTTATTGCAACTCAGAGGAATGCAGTGCAGATAAAGCTCAGCCGTCTACCCGCCCTTGTCCCTGAGACGTGAGAGCATCTCTCCAAGTGGTGAGGGCTGAAGGGGCATGTCTATATCCTGAAAGGCTTGGCCAGAAAGGTGAAAAGCTGGGGTCTCCTTAGAGGAGGGGTCACTCTGGGCTTTGTGTTCCCCACTCCTCCACCCCAAGGCTTAACAAAATGTCACTGAAACAGGCTGGCAGGAGCTGCCCCAGATGGTCACTTGGCCCCAGGCACATTCCTGCTGCGCAGCTCAGTGAGGGAACAGCCTCCATGCAGAGGCCTTGTGTAAACCTCATTGATTTCTTTGCTTCATTAGGTCAGTGAGAGTCTGTGGCTTCCGCAGAGAGGCCTCTTCAGCAAGGTCTAGCAATTTCCCGGAGAATCTATAGGGGCAGTAGCTGCTTCTGGTCTCCAAGCAAGGAGCCTACCCAGATGCCACCAGGGTTTCATGAAGCCTGGCTACAGCCCATCTGGCTGTGTGGCTCTGGGCAGGTGCCTTTACCTTCCTAAGACTCAGTTCCTGTTCCTATAAAATGGGGATAACGATGTTCCCTAGTCCACAGGGTAGTCGTGAGGATTAAATTAGATAACGCAGGAGTGCTGGCTACATATTAAATATTCCGTAAACATGGGAGTGGTGGTTATTGCAATTCTCACAAAGCCTAGACCCACGAAGTCTGGAGTTCCAGCACTGACCAAGAAGCACCCTTCCGCAGTCACTAATAATTTCCAAGCAGCTCAAGTCTTTGGCTTGCCCTCGGCAAAGTGAGAGCTATGAGTGCAATGGTGTCTACAGCAGTATTTACCAAAACTCCTTTCCTCTCTAATCCACTTTCATCCACCACAGAAGTCAGGGGCATCTCTGAAAAATCTTTCACACCACCCTGGCTGGTGTGACTCAGTGGATTGAGCGCCAGCCTGGGAACCAAAAGGTCACTGGTTTGATTCCTGGTCAGGGCACATGCCTGGGTCACAAACCAGGTCCCCAGATGGGGGCATGTGAGAGGCAACCAAAACATGTATCTCTCACAAATCAATGTTTCTCTCCCTCCCTCCCTCCCTCCCTTCCCCTCTCTCTAAAAAATAAATAAATAAAATAAAATAAAAATCTCCTACCCCTACTACCTCCGCAATTACCTGGAGATGTTTTCCTCTTTATTATGTGGATTAACAGCCTGTGGACCCAAATCCTTCTCCCCACCTACCATTCCACTTATTTTTCCCCATCAGGTATTCTCCATTCTGTATCACAAAAGCTCAAAGAACAAACTTGAGCAAAGACCAGACTCCCCATAGAGACTGGGAAAGTTGGACAGTGTAAAAACAACAAACACCTAGCGAGCAGGCTATGCCACGTCACCCAGTACCGTATTTTTACAGTCAAAGTTCAGGCTCACTCCAGTCCTTTACCACCAAGCCCAGTGCTGTCGTTGGAAGCAGAGCAGTGCCCCGAAGACTGAGAAGGGGTGGGAGGAACCGGGAGCACCTCCACTTCGCATTCTGACTCGTTTTGCTACTGGGTAGGGAATCTCTCTGAAGGGACCTTCCTAGCTTTGAGATTGTGGTAGTGAGGTCAGCCTCATCTCTGCTCCTGGGGTGCCCTGCCAGTCCCCTGCCTCCCTTAGGAGAACACACAAGGGAGCAGGTCTGTCCACTCCGTTGCTCTGGAGTCTTTGACTCCACATCAATCAATACCACCCCCTGGTTGAGAGTCGGCCAGCTCCTCAACTGCCCCAGGCGCCGTGTTATGGGATGGGGGGATGGCAGTGGCAAGGAACTGGGATTATTGCACAATCATTGCCGCCTGTCTCCTGCACTACCAACATCCCCTCGTTTACCAACACCAGGGAGACCAAAGTCTGAAGCCAACTAACACACTGAGATTTTCAACTTTCACCTATTGCCCTGAGGAGATTTGAACACTGAAGCCCAACAATAACAGGTGGGAGGGTAGGGACCGCCTCCAAAGGCGGGCCTTCCCAGTCTGCCCCATTTCAGGACCTTTCTCAACCCCTGCTGGGCCTGAAGTCTCCCAGGGCAACCCAGCTGGGCCGCTGCCTCAGGTTGTTCCCCATTTCAGGGGTTGACAGTAGAGTGTGATGGGCCTGCAGCCCTCCTGGAGTCTCTAAGGCAGTCCTGTACTGGCTCTGGATCTTTGTCCAAGGCAGGAAGTTGTGGCCCTTGGTTACCAAGGAGATGCTGGCACAGCCAGTGCCCATCTGTGGTTGGCAAGCAGCCTCCCTTAAGAAAGGGGGAGGTTGCTTGAGAACTCGCTGAGCTTGGGGTGGGGATAGTCTGTGACATCATGAGCCTGCCACTGAGGGGGCTGGAGAGGACAGGAGGCCAGGAACTCTGGGAGAACAGTGCTCCACTGTGGGGGCCTCCTGCCAGTCCTGTAGCTTTAATGGCTGGGGTATGGCCTCTTGCAGAATGAAATCTCGCTGCCGAGCTGCCAGCCCCAACAAGGGCTGTTAAGAGAGGCTCTGACACAGTGGAAAAACCCCGGGAGTAAGAGCCGGAAGTGAGAGCCACGCCCATAGGAAGGAGCCCAGGCTGTGGAGAAGGTGTCTGGTGCAGAGGAGAAAGCCCTGGACTAGATGGGAGGGCCCAGTGCCTTAGTCACCAGCTCTGACACACTAAGGCAGTCAGAGCACTTCCACTCTCCGAGCCCCGGTTCCCTGCTGTGAAAACAATGTTTGCTCCCTGGACTGAGTTGCTGAGAGCCCCCCACGCCCACTTCCTGCAGTGTAAGCAGGTGTGAGGGGCTGGTGGTCTCTCTCTGATGCAGTGGGTAAAGGAGGGCCAAGACCGTGAGGGCCTCTCCTAGGCTTTCATCCCTTCTGTGGCTAAAACCAGAGGATGAGCTAAGTTAAAATGTCCTTTGAGAGGGCCTGACGCTGCAGGCGTGTCTGTGCGAAGGGCAGCGCTTGGCCCTGCGTGCATGCGGGCTGTGCAAGGCCAGCAGAGCAAGCGCCAGGGAAAGGGAGGAGGGCTGGGTAGGGCCCTGGAGCAGCCCTGCGGGCAGGTGAGCTGCTTCGGCCTTCCCGCAGCTCTGGGTGAGTGGCTTGAGGATATCCAACACATTTGCCCTTTGATATCCAGGGAGCAAAGGGCACACTGCTTTCCCAGCTGTGAAGCACCTCAGGAAAGACAGAGAGGCAGAGTGGTGCCGGGGGAGAAAAACTGATCTGGGCGCTTTAAACCCGCCTGGCTGCTTTCCAGCTGTGCGGCCTGAATCAATTACATTTTTTAAGGTTTGGTAGTCTCACGGGTAAATTGGAGTACAAATTCCTGCTCTGCTTTCCTCTTAGTTAAGGTGAAAATTCTTAGAAGAGAATAGCTTTGGCTGCCACTTCGGCATCACGTAGACTAAAACTGGACCGTCACAGAGAAGATTAGCAGGGTCCCTGTGCAACGATGGCATGCAAATTCGTGACGCGTTCCATACCTTTTAAAGGGGGTCAAATACACGGCGATGGAAGATTTGACTTTGGGCTGTGGGCAAATAATGCAAGATTCAGATGATGTATCATAGAATGTACACTTGAAACCTATCCAATTTTGTTAACCGGTGTTGTTCCAATTAAAAAAAATAGACATTAAAGCCACCATAAAAAATAAAATAAAGCCACCACAGCCCTGTCTGAGTAGCTCAGTGGGTTAGAGTATCATTTCCATATGCCAAGGTTGCAGGTTCAGTCTCTGGTCAGGGCACAAACAACAAGCAATTAACGAATGCATAAATGAGTGGAATGACAAATCGATGGATTTTTTCTCCCTTTTTCTCTCTATAAAATCAATAAATAAAATTTTAAAATTAAAATAAAAAGCCACCTAAGCTGTGCACAAATGAAGGACCCAGTGAGCTGTATCTAGATGCAGGGGGGACCCTTCTCCATGTCTGCACCGGCCCCAACACAGCCTGAGATCCCTCCTGCATTACAGGTGGACCTTTCCCTTGCCTGCCTTCCGGTACCCTAGAAAAATGAGGTAGGGTTGCCTTTTCGAACCAAATGGGAGAGAGCCTCCTTCTCCAGCAGAACCTGCTTTGTGAGGAGTGACTCTGTACAGCAGTTTAAACAAAACCCCCCAGGGCCTGCCCTGGCAGGGTGGCTCCGTTGGTGGAGCCTCATCCCGCACACCACCCTAGGTTGTGGCATATACAGGGTGCAAATGGAAAGCAACCAATTATGATTGGTTGCCTCTCGCACGTCCCCAATCAGGACCTGGACCCAGCCTTGGCCTGCAACCCAGGCATGTGTGTTGACTGGGAATCAAACCAGCGAACTTTGGGTTTCGTAGGCTGGCACTCAATCCACAGGGCCACACCAGCCAGGGCTGATGTTGCTTTCTCCCTCCCTTCCTCTCTCTAAAAATCAATAAACATATCCTCAGGCGAGGATTTAAAAAAAAACAACCCAGGGCCCAGCATTCACATTTTGGAAGGTGCCCTGCAGTCAACAGCTGCTTGGGAGGACCTCCATTCCTCCCCACACTCCTGCCCCCAGGAAATCACACGCAGTCTCCTCTGGCCGTATTCCCGCTTGTAATTGCTTTGATCTTCTTGGAATTTTATAGGAAATTACCCTCCTCTTTTTGAGCTAGGACTTGGGATGTAGTTCTCCATTTGGTAAGGTTTAATGGTTTAAAACTATTTACACAGGAATCAGAGAGATGGATTTCTATTATCAGTAATCAGCTTTCAAAGTCCTGTGAGACTGTTTTTATAAATAAATTCAACACCCACAGTGCCTCGGGAATTTCGGATCCAACTTGGAACCAATATAGGGGACAAGAGAATGCTAGGCGTGGATTCCCTGTTCCCGTGGATGGGGCTGGTTTTCGCTCCTTGACTGCTTGTCTGTGTCCCAGGAGCATCCCTAATCATTGCCCAAAACGGGGTGGGCGTAGGGGGTAGTGTTGCTTCTGAGTCCCCTGAGCTATTGTGAAAAATGAAGGTGTGTGTGTGGAAGCTTGGCTCACTAACTCAAAGCCTTCCTGGGTGCTGGAAGTGGAAGACAGAGACCCTCTGATGTTCACCGTCAAGGATGCTGAGGCTACAGAGGGAATGTGACCTCCACAAGGTCACCTAAAGGTCTATGGCAAAATGAGAGCAAGAACCCCAGTCTCCTTACCTTCTGGTCAGTGTCTCCACTCCGCCAGGTTGCTCACTCATCTTTGCTAAGCTACGCCTGTCACTGTCCTCGCCGCCTAAGGCAGCAGAGGGAAAGGCTATCGTAGCTTCTGGTGGTCCTCCTCTGCTGTGACTAGACAAGGGACACTTTCTGTCACATTGTGTGCCTTGGAGAGGCCTTGGGATTCCATCTGTGGCACTGATTTGGGGCCCCCTCAGTTTGGAAGCCCCTTAGAATCTTGTGACGGTCTTAGCTGTGGAATCTATCAAAGTGATGGAAAGCTTGAGGCCTAACTCCCTGGCAGAAAAGGATGGAGTGAAAGGGACACAGGTATTATCTCTTTCCTGGGGTGGGAAGTGGCTAGAACATCTCAGTCCGTACTGATGGCTATAACAAAGTGCCCCAGGCTGGATAGCTGATACAGAACAGAAACTCATTCCTCACAGTTCTGAAGGCCGGGAAGACTAAGACCAAGGTGCAAGCAGGTGTCTGGTGAGGGCCCACTTCCAAGTTCATAGATAGTGATCTTTCCACTGTGTCTTCACATGGCAGGAGAGGTGAGGAATCTCTCCGGGCCTCCTTTATAAGGAAGTTCCACCCTCATGACCTAATCACCTCCTAATGGCCTCACCTCTAAAACCATCATACTGGGGATTAGGTTTAAACATATGAATTTGGGGGATACAAACATTCTGTCTATAGCAAAGGGAATCTAGAGTTTCTGAGGGGGTGTCCAACCCTCTGCCTGCTGGCCGCATGCAGCCCAGGATGGCTATGAATGTGGCCCAACACAAAATCATAAATTTACTTAAAACCTTCTTTTTTGCTCATCAGTTTTCATTAGCATTTGTGTATTTAATGTGTGGCCCAAAACAACTCTTCTTCCAGTGTGGCCCAGAGACGCCAAAAGGTTGAACAGCCCTGTAAGGTATGTGAGGAATGAACTCTGGAGAGAATGACAGTCCAAGACAAAAAGGGAAACAGAGGCAGCATCTAGCACCTGAGGGTAAGCCCAGGCTGGAGGAGGAAAAGGAGGGGGTGGGGAGGGGGCTGGAGGTGGGGAAGGCGCTGGGAGAACCTGGGGAGTTGGGCGGAGTCTTTGGCTTCCACTCCCATCGTGTGAGGGATGGATGGGGTTCAGGGGATGACAGTACTTCCTCCTCCAGGGCCCAGGGGAGGCGCCTGTTGTCTTGCCAGAGAGAGAACCTCTGCTTTAGCACGTACACAGCAGGCCCTGCTGGCCAGGGAAGGACACCAATGAGGCCATCTGTATCCTGGGCCCTGCGACTCAGCAAAGCCATCAGCTTTGCAACCATGAGGAAGGTGAAAATGGCAGGCTGTCAGTGAGTGTTCGGAGGGGGTGTGGGGCTGTGTTGACGTGTCAGAGCAGTGCATATTCTACGCCTGTGTGGTTGGAGCTGTATATGCTCTGAACTTCTTGTCATGTATTATTAAAAACCAGGTGACCCCCTTTCCCACAATCTCTCAGCCACCTTGCTTTCACCCTCTCCCTCTCCATTCTTCAAAAACTCCAGTGACTTCCACTGACCACCAAAAAACAAAACCCCCAATCTTCTTATCCTCGCATTTAAGGCTAATGGTTTACCAGACACTCTGGGATTTCCTGCCTCCACCTGCTCACTCATGCTGTGTTCTCTGCTTTCTCATCACCAGGTCTTCCCCAGTTGAGATCCTTTTCTAGGCTGAGCTCAGATGCTACCTCTTCCAAGAAGCCTTCTCTGACATCTCCAGCCGAGGGCCTCTCTTCTGAGTGCTAGTGATTTCTCTACCGCTTTTGTGGCAGCGTACATTCTATCTTGCATTTTGATTATCGGGGGGATGCTGTTTGTTTCAACCACTAAATGTGAAGTCTTTGAGGGCTTATGTATTTATTTTCATTGGGTTGCTGCCCCCAATATCAGGGATCTGGCCGGCAACCCAGAAATGTGCCCTGACAAGGAATCGAACTGGTGACCTGTTGGTTTGCGGGCTGGCGTTCAGTCCACTGAGCCATGCGAGTCAGGGCTGAAGGCTTATTCATTTGTCTTACTCATTTTGTATTCCCAGCACCTAGCACATTGCCTTTTACATAGCAGGCATGCCATTCAACATACATTTATTAAACAAAGAAATGTAAATAGCTGGGGATATAGAGACAAATAAGAAAGTTTCTGTCTATTAGGAGCTGATAGTGTAGTGTGAGAAAGAGACACACAGCAATAAAAATGAATTTAACATAAAGCTCGAGGAATAGTCCTGACCTCTGAAGATGCGGGTTTTTGGTGGGCAGAGATGTTGGCAAGGGGGAGAACACTCAGGTTGAAGTCATGGCCTAGGCGGATGTACATGGCACACTTGGGCAACGTGGTAAGTAGCCCTCGGACCGAAATACGGGAAGCATGAAGGCAAATAGGAGATACGGCCAGAGAAGGCAGGTAGGCACCGAATCATGGAGGCCTTGTGAGCCTTTGCAAGGGATTCGGGTTTTATTCTGGAATAAAGTGGAATGAGGGGCCAGTGAACGGCCTTGAGCAGGAGTGTTAACAAGTACTTAGTGGGCGGAGGAATTACTCAGCACTGTGCTTTGGGTGGACACTGTTCTTTGGCCAGGTCCGTTTTAGGAAAATTTTGTGTTGGGTGCTGAGGAGCACCCATTCTCTGAGGCCAGGGGTACCCTGGTCAAACCACCTCTTCGTAAGATTTTCTCTTTTAAAGAGCTCACCCCCTAAGAACACTTAATCAGGGTAAGAAATCTGTTTTACCCTCTGAGTGTTTCCTGACCCTTTCCATAGGTCCCTCCCTCCCTTTGCTTTGGCTTTAGTTCGGAAATTCTTCCGTTTGGATTGTATTAGTCAGGGTTCTTCAGAGAAACAGTGTGTGTGTGTGTGTGTGTGTGTGTGTGCGCGCGCGCGCGCGCGCGCGCGCATGTAGCGAGATTTAATGTAAAGAACTGGCTCATGTGATGATTCTTGGCTCATGTGATATGAGGCTTAGATCTATCATTTGCAAGACGGAGACTCAGGAAAGCAGATGGTATCAATTTCCACCTGGTGATGGGAAAAGGTCAATCTCAGTTCAAGCAGACAGGCAGAGACACTCATTGATACCCACTGCCTCTCACTGAGAACGGAACTTTCTGAGCCTGGGGCTGGCCTGAGCCCCCTACATAAGTCCTGGACCTTTGTGGAGTTGGGGAGACAGTATCATACAGAGAAAAAAAAAATCATAGGCTTTGGAGTGAAGTCAGCCCAGGGTTAAAGTGCCTGCTGAATTCCCTTGACCTTGGCAAAGTCATTAATCTCTTTTAGCCTAGGTTTCCTTATCTGAAAACAAAACAAAACAAAACAAAAACAGTGGGGATGATTATGCCTGTTCCAAATTAAAGTGCAGATGAGCATGGGGATTGCCTAGCTTGCTGCCTGACACATAGGAGGTGCTCCGTCCATACTCGTTTTATTCATATTTGCAGAGTTAAATAGATGCTATTGTTCTTCATAAGAAAGGAGACTCTGTGCTTTGAAGTGAGCTATTGTTACGTGCCTTAATTTAGGGGACAGCAAACCCCTGGCCTAGATTACCTTCAGAGGTCACCCCAGAGCCCTCCTGGCGAGTGGTTTTATCTGCGACTTTAGCCTAACTTCCACTCTGAGTTTTGCTCTCCCCCTCCCAGGAGCTTTGGTCATATTTGGTAAGCAGGCAGGCAGGGGCCCAGGGGTAACTGAATGAGGACATTGTTGCAAACACTGAGGAACCACAGACACTGTTGTAATCTTCCTTGACCTGAGGAACCCGGGAGAACCCGTGGCTGGTCCTCACCCCTGCCAGCTGTGTGTTGTAGGTGAGAGCCCAGGTTTCTGGGCCTTCTAGAGTGATGGGGAAATTGTTAGGACATGCTAGAGAGATGCCCTGCTTTTCTGGAGCTGAGGTTGGAGTTTTCCCTTTAAAACCAAGAAACTCAAAATTATGGAGCTTTCTGGGAGATGGGCACTAAGGCTATGGTGCTCAGGGTACTGGGAGGAAGTAGACCCATCTATGCCCTCGAGACTCTGTCAGGTAGGAGAACAGACACACACCTCTAATGCAAGAGGGTTTGAAGGATGCATAGACCAGTGAGGTGGACGCAGGTAGGAGGTACCAACTCTGTGGGTGTAGTAGAGGAGTATCAGGATGCTGGTAGTTTCAAGAGATGCAGGTGGAAGGTCAATTTAAGCAAAGGCTTGGAATGGAGGTAAAAATAACATGTTTATGAAAACAAAATACCCCTGACAGTTGAGTGTGGCTGGGCACTAGGTGCTGGGCGGGGCGGGCCAGTGGGGACAACAGACTGGAGCTGCTGAGGCCTCACTTTGAGCCGGGACTTGGAAGGTTTTGCAACAGGAAGAAACACAGCGTCAAATTGGTAGGTCACTCGTCTTAGGTAAGGACAGACCGACCCTGTGCTAGGCACTTTCAACAAATAATTGTCGAGTGATTATTTCGTGCCAGGTGTTCTGGGCACCAATAATTAGTTGTGAGGATTCAAATCAAGCCTTTTCTGAGGGTAACCACCACATTTCACGCAAGAGGAATTTGAGGGTCGGCCTGACTCCAGCTGGTGGCTCCCGCAAGCGCTTTTGTGGCGGGAGGGCACAGTGGTTCCCGGCGGCTCCCTGCGCACACGGTTAGGTCCGCTGATGGGTCGCCTAGTTGCGCGCGCTGCCTGGGCCTCCGCACTGCCCTGCCCTGCTGGGAGCCCGCCCCCAGCCCGACCCACACGTGGGATCCCGCACGTCCGCCTCACTCCCCCCCCCCTGACGTCAGCCCCACCGTTCTATTTAAGGCCCCTCCCGTGCGAGCTCGGAGTACTGGAGCCGCTGCTGCCAAGTCCGGATCCATCGCTGCGCGCCACCCACGCCCGTCTGCCGTGCACAATCGGTACGGTAGGGCCCGGCGCTCTCTGAGCCGATAGAGCTGACGTGCTAGTGGTCCTGGGCCCCTCTGGCCCGGCGCTACCTGCCAGGCAGTCCCTACTGCCTGGGGGTGTAGGCGCTGCTTCCTAGAGCCCTGGTCTGGAGACCTGGGCGGTGTCCCCCGACTGGCCTGGGCACGGAGCCCGCTGCGCTCTGCTTTTGCTCTTAGTGGGCACCATTGCCGCTGGCCGTGCTGGGGAACCGAGGAGGTGGCCCTCACCTAACCTGGGGTGGAAAGCCCAAGTGGATGCATTAGGACAAGGAGAGGTCGGGTCTGAGCGGTGGGGCATACTTCTGGGCTGGAACGCAGCAAACGGCGCAGAACTCGAGGTCCGGTTCCCGGAGCCAGTGGGGCGGAAAAAGCCTCAGTAGCCTGGGCGGGTTCCTGGAAGCCGGAAAGCCTCTGAGCTCCACATGCCCGGGTCGCATTTTAACCCTGGGACTCTCGAAAGGTGGGCGGCCTCTGTCTGCAGATTATAGGGTACTCTTTGTGCCAACTATATTTATTGAGCAGCTACTGGTATATCTGTGGGGCGCTGCTAAGATGAAGCTGGAAGGGTGTCTCAGCCCTCCCGCATTTCAGACCGTCTGTTGAGAGTAGAATCGTCCTGAACCATCTCCTTTCGACTTAAGGGGGAACCTAACGCTGGGAGAGGGTTAAAGCATCTCTAAGGTCACAATTAGTGGTGGCAGAGTTGGGGAATAGACCCCCTTTCTGCAGGGTCCTCTTCTACACGTGTCCCCACATTGAAGGGAGCGCAGGAGTTCCGTGCTTAGGTTTTGGTGAAGCCAGGTGTCCGCAGGAAGAACGCCCTTCCCCCGCTAGGCTGTAGAAACCTTACAAGGATGTCTAGAAATAGCGGCGATTTGTAAGGAGAGACCCGATTCCAGCTTGGTGACCCTGGGCTGCTTGCCTGTGAGCCCTCTCGGATATTTTTGCCCGCTGGAGCGCTATCAAGACTAGATCCAGTGCGTGCAGTGCAGGGTTGGATTAACAGTCGAAGGTTCGTTCCGTCCCCAGCGCTGGAAATCGAGGGTTTGGCCAAGTATTAAGATCCCAGGCCTCAGGCCTCAGGCCTCTGAAGCTGTTTGTGCACTTCCTGTACTGACAAAATTTCCTCAAACTGGGCCTCACGCCTTTGCAATAAGGATCGCAGCAGAAGCGACACCAGGCACCTGCCTCCGGGCCGGTTAATAGTCCCTGGCATAGCGACTTAAAGCCAGGCTCTGGCCCTGCGCCAGGCCGGGGAGGCTGCCATCCGGGCTTCACGTGGCTTGTGTCTGCTTGGGAGCACGAGTTAAGTCTAAAGTCTGGCTCCGAGATTGCTGCCTCGGACCTCACTGGCAAGTTAGTTCCTAACCCTTTCCGCTCCCGGGCGGGGCCAGCGTCCACCTCTGCAGCCGGTGGCCTCTAGACCACTCGCGTCCGCGACCAGCGCTCTGAAATGCGCATGCGCGCGAGTTTCGCGGGCCGGCGGGTGGGGGAGGGGCCGGCGGTGGCGTCTGGTCTTCCGGGTCTGGGCGGGCCTCGAAACCCGCGGGCTCCGGGGGACGCTGCAGTTGGTCCGCTTTTCCGCCGCTTCGGTGGCGGGGGTGGGGGGAGTCGAGTGAGCGCGCATGAGCGGTGGTCGCGACGGGCCTCACTGCTTCAGGGTTCGGCGGAGAGGCGGTTAATGGCTCCCTCCGCACGCACCTCTCTGGTCCTTACTTGAGGGCTTGGCAGGAGCCCGGTGACCAGAGTAGACGGGTCACACTCATCTTGTTTGAAGGGAGGCTGGCCCAGCCTGGGCTTAATAAAGCAAGATGAGCGAGCCCTCAGGAAGCTATACTTACACCGAGACGTCCATATTATTTTTCCATGCCAAGGTGAGGTTCTTCGCTGCAAGACCCTAGCCAGACCGCAGACCCTGGCATTAGGCCTTTTGGCTCGCCTTTGGCTATCTTTAGGTTTTTTCCCTCCCCCTTTTTAGTCGTCCCTTGTGATTTTTCGTGGCAAGTACCCCAGAAGGAATTGAAATAAGCTTTTTCCAGAACAATTTTTGGTTAATAAGTGTTAAAGAGGTTGTATGTTTTCCCTCCTATAGATTCCTTTTGGTTCTAAGTCCAATATGGCAACTCTCAAAGATCAGCTGATTGTGAATCTTCTTAAGGAAGAACAAACCCCCCAGAATAAGATTACAGTCGTTGGGGTTGGTGCTGTTGGCATGGCCTGTGCCATCAGCATCTTAATGAAGGTAAGTGAGAGACCGTCACTCTGGAAGCCCAGGATAACTTGACCCCACCGGTCCCTCTACTCCCTCTCTAACAGTTGGGTTATCACATTGCATATACAAATGTTGAGGTTCATGCACTCATTCAAAGAACTTTATATGAAACGAATTTTCGAAATAGGATGCTATGCCAAAAAAAAGTATCTATCAGAACTAAAAAAAATCAAAGGTCATTAGGCTGACAGCCCAGTTTCTTAAATGCACTCTGCTGTATTAACATGCATGAAGTGCCTACCATGAAATCATCCCTGCCTTTAAACAAACTAAAATTATTTATTTTTTTAATGATTTTATTTTATTGCCCTGACTGGGAATCGAACCTGTGACTTTTTACTTCTCAGGCTGGCACTCAATCCACTGAGCCACATCAGCAAGGGAGCAAACGAAGATTATTTTAAAGTAATTTTTGAAGCGAAATAATATAAACTATGGTAAAATGAAAATCACATTAAGCCCTGACCAGTGTGGCTGTTGGTTGAAGCATGGTCCCATACACTGAAAGGTTGCTGGTTCAATCCCCCATCAGGGAGGGCAGTACCAGGAGGCAACCAGTTGATGTGTCTCTTTCTTTCTCTTTCCATCCATCTCTCTCTCCCCCTCTCCCCCCCCCAAATCAATTAATAAAAATATTTTTTAAAAAATTATATTGATTGTGGGAGAATCTTCTTTATTTTGTCAGTAAGGGGATGAATGTTTTTATTTTTTAGAATTTAATTTTTTTGCCCTGTCTGGTGTGGCTCAGTGGATTGAGTGCTGGCCTGCAAACCAAAAGGTCGGCAGTTCAATTCCTGGTCAGGGCGCATGCCTGAGTTGCAGGCCAGGTCTCCAGCTATGGGTATGTGAAGACAACAAATCAATGTTTCTCTCCCTCTTTCTCCCTCCCTTCCCTTCTCTCTGAAAATATATAAATAAAAAATTTAAAAATAAAAAATAATTTAATTTTATTTTTTAAAGTTTTTATTTTATTTTTTATTTTTATTCTTTTGAATGTGGGAAATCTTAGTCTTGCTTCCATGCAAATCCCCACTGGGCCCCTTTTGGATAGCAATTTGGCTACCAATTATGGAACCTAAAGTTTAATTAGAAAAGAAGAACTTGTGAATGAAGAAAGAACACTTGTTAGTATAGTCAGGCCTGGTTTATATAAACCAAATTGAGGCAGCTTGCAATATTAAAATATTTTAAGTTCAGATTTGTGGTTCCCAGTGTAATGCAGGAAGTCAAGTGAAATGGTGAGTCCTGGGTTCTGGACAGAGAAGGACTGAAGTGAGAAGGGACTGGCCACAGAAATGAGCTCTGCAGAAGTTGCAGAACAACACTTATTCTATCTGTTCTTAGGAAAGGCCACAAAGTATACCCGCTCATTTCTTTCCCCTCTGAATCAGAAATTGGTACGTCTTTCCTATACCACCCATGGTCTTTCTGAGAAGCCCTCCAATTTAGGTGTGGGTAAGAGTAACTGCCCTACCACTCATTATATTGCAGATAATTTGGGGGTAGATCTGCAGCTCAGCTAGTACAACTTCTTTGGTTATGACGGTCCACATCCCATTTGTACTAAACTATTATTGGTGCTCCTGGTCTGAGATGCAAACCTGCATAGGTTCAACTGAAAAGATTTTTCACTAATACATTTTTAAATTTTGCATTCATTGATTTTTAGAGAGAGAGAGAGAAAGATATCAATTTGTTGTTTCCCTTATTTATGCATTCATTTGTTGATTCCTATATGTATTCCTAACCAGGAATTGTACCCACAACCTTTGAGATGACATTCTAACTAATTGGGCTACCTGGCCAGGGCTTCACTAATATTTTGAAATGCACACATCTATGTATAAAATTGTCATTGCCATTGCCATTAATATATGGAAATGTAACCAGGGAATAGTCCAAAATATCACTTTTTAATTCCAAGTCTTAACGCTGGTCCGTATCACCTATTTAATGAATAACAATCTAAAATCGATATGTACAACTGAACTGGAGAGAGAAACTCAACTTGGACATTATCCTAACTATCGCCAGCCCAGTGTTCTGTCTCCACGGAGAGGCGGTGTGGCTGCTGCAGAGACACCGCTGTGAGGAGAGGGCTGGGGGGAAGGTCAGTGCTTCTTACTATGCGTGGGTCACCTGTGCAGCACCTTTCAAGTAGGGGCCTGCTCCTATGCCAGAAATAGGGAAATTTCGCAGGCCTGTCTAAAAATTTGGAAGTAGGAATTTTTTTTTTGGTAGTTGGAAAAGTTTTATTTTTGAGATGTTACCTTTGGAAGGAATTTTGATTTAACTAAAAACTTTGTCTTTTAGGACTTGGCAGATGAACTTGCTCTTGTTGATGTCATGGAAGACAAATTAAAGGGAGAGATGATGGATCTCCAACATGGCAGCCTTTTCCTTAGAACACCGAAAATTGTCTCTAGCAAAGGTTAATTTCAACACGTTTATATTGTAGTCCATGCTAGACTCAATCCTTTATCAGGCTCAAAATCCCAACTCTTCAAATACTTATTTTTAAACAGGATGAGAGAGCCTTTGAACAGTTTTGCATTGGTACCTATTGATATCAAAGTCTCAATTTCTAGTAAATGGTATAAATGAAAATCCACCTTGGCCATGATATGGAAAGCATATGAATTACAATGTAATTAGAATGCTCCTTAGGTCCATATTTAACCTCATTGCTTCAAATACTTAAAATAAGTATCAACCCTTTTTCTGTTTCCTTTCACACACTAAGGTAACGGTGAGAGTAGGGTAACTGAGCCTGCTTAGCAGATATTCTTGGCTTGACCCTTTCACACTTAATGAGCATCAGCTAGGAATCCTGGGCATGGACCCAAATGGTATCTGTTTTGACACTTGAAAATCATTGACCATTTATCTGATAGGCGACTCCCTTCATTATCTTCATCCCTGGGTTAAATATCCTGTGCCCTGGGGACCTAGAAGTAAGATACAGTTGACAAGCGTAAAGCTAGCTGCCTCTGCTTTTTAAAATAAAGGCTTGTTGCTGGGCAGATACAACCACAGTTAAGTATTTAAGTCAAAGTAGGAGGGTGGAAGAGTGTGAGGGTTGAGCTCAGGTAGTAAAAAAAAAAAATGTCAGTGGATCTCATTTGATACAAGACTCAAGTTTTATTCCTTGCAGCTCCCTGCCCCCAGTTGTAGTTACATAAAGTCACAATGTGACGAAAACCAAAATACAAAGAAAGCATTGATGTACTTTTCCTCCATGTAAGTGGCCACAATGATAAAACTGCAAAGCCTAAAAAAGGACAGGAGTCTGGAGGGGGTTGGCATTAGGGACATTTTTCTGCCAGATACACAAACCACATAAAACTGTCCATAAAAAAAAAATTGTTTATGGAAAGAAATTTCACTGGCTAGAAAATGGAGACCTCTTAAAAGCCTTAATCTGATTATTGTTTTCTTTTGTCTAGACTATAATGTGACTGCAAACTCCAAGCTGGTTATTATCACAGCTGGGGCACGTCAACAAGAGGGAGAAAGCCGTCTTAACTTGGTCCAGCGTAATGTGAACATCTTTAAATTCATCATTCCTAATGTTGTAAAATACAGTCCCAACTGCAAATTGCTTGTGGTTTCCAATCCAGGTGAGGTTTTTAATTGCATAAAAATAGATGAGCTGGAGTAAAACTAATAGTATATATTATATTGTATACACGTATTTATTTCTCATCTTTCATTTTCCTCCTGGAGTGGAGTTGTGTTTTTGTAAAATAGTTTAAAACACTAAAGGGAATACAGTGCCTCTGAATGTAGTTGAAACTTTAAAATTAGTTACCTGTGCAAGAACATCTCAGATAAGGGAAAAGTTTATGCATAATATGTTATTCTCTTAATTGATGCAGTTTATTTTCATTAAAGTACATCTCTTGAATACTTAATGTTTTGCTATACTAGACATATTGTAGAGGTTTCTACAATATCAACAAAAATATCGACAAAAATGTCGGCCATGATCATTATCAAGAAGATCCATACAGAACCATGTATCTTATTGGTCCTTGGAAAAAGGATGCAGGCAGCCTCTACCACCTGCTGAGGGTGCCACAGCCCCTCCCTCACTGTGTCCCATGGTCATTGATAGGGAGGTTTATGTACTATTAGTGGGGGACGGGGCAGGGGTGCCCAGGAAGGCTTTGAGCTTTGGTCAGGCACTAAGGCAAACCAGGTAGGCTGAGAGTAGGGGGAAGGAGCCCAGGCCCCCCTGGTGGCAAGGACCTGGTGATTCAGTAGCAAGCCAAGCAGGTTGTAGTCCTTGAAGGAGATCTGGTTGCTCACGATGGAGGCCTGGCCCCCTGGTTCTGGGGCAGGTCTCGAAAGACTTCAAGTGCTCAGACAGTTCCTTCACATAGCTCTCCTTGCCTGCCTCGTAGTTGGTGGAGATGAGGGTGCTGTGATTGCAGCAGTGGTCCTGCACACCATCATTCACCATACCCACCAGGGCTGCTCCTCAGAGGTCCTTCCTGTGTAGCCCCAGGGGAGCAGCTCAGGTGCTGCAGGATGGCATTGGACTGGTAGAGGGTGAGGTCTCTGACCTGGAACTTGGGGAGCTGCCTGTACAGGCAGGTGGCCTTCAGTGAGCCCTGTAACCAGGTCACCTTGGTCACCGCCTCCTTCCAGCTCTGGCCCTGGTCAGCCAGCAGTGTGCAATGGCCTCGCAGCGCCCGTAAACAGGGAGGTAGAAGATGGTGTAGGGCAGCATGGTGGGGGTGTGGACAAAGGCAGTGGCGCTGGCAGCGGCTGAGCTCAGGCAGGCCTTTACCAGGTATCTTGAGTAGCCAGTCATTATGTAGTGATTCACTCACTGTCTTTGCCTACGTGTTTTCTTCATAGTGGATGTCTTGACCTACGTGGCTTGGAAGATAAGTGGCTTTCCCAAAAACCGTGTTATTGGAAGTGGTTGCAATCTGGATTCAGCCCGGTTCCGTTACCTAATGGGGGAAAGGCTGGGAGTCCACCCATTAAGCTGTCATGGGTGGGTCCTTGGGGAGCATGGAGACTCGAGTGGTAAGCATAACTTATTTTTTCTGTCTTTGTTTCCAAAAAGCGTATGTAAAAGTTGACAGTTTTGTTAAATAAGGGCCTAAATCAAATATCCATTCATCAAGGTAGGATTGTTTCCAGAAATCTATTTTAAGATTTTAGCCATTTTGTATGATATTTATCTGATATGCAGGATGGGGAATGAAATTCCTTTTACTTCTTACTGTGGACATATTAATAGTTCTTAGGGTGACCTAAATCATTTGATATCTTAGCTGTTTATACTTGACTTGCACTGTTTGGCCCTGAAAAGTTCAGCCAAGTCAAATGGATAGTGCAAAAAAATTCTATTATTTCCACAGTTGAAAGGTGTTATAATTTGTCCAGAGTTCTGTTCCCAATGCCAAGATAATTCCCTTTAGGATCTTGTACTATCTTTATATTCAAATATATATGGATTAAGCATCCCAATAGGTTAGGAATATGGGGTAGGTGTGAATTCTTAGTTTTATAAAATTTAAACAAATGAAAATCTGTAAGTCTATGCCAAAAGGAGGTAATCCTCCAAAGATAAAAGAGGATTGGAAACATGGGTCACAATCACCAGTCTGCTGGCTGGGGCGTGGAAACATGCATTTCGTGCTCGTTCTTTCAGTGCCCGTGTGGAGCGGAGTGAACGTTGCCGGCGTCTCCCTGAAGACTCTGCACCCCGCCTTAGGCACCGATGCAGATAAGGAGCAGTGGAAAGAGGTTCACAAACAGGTGGTTGACAGGTAATATGGAAGATTAAGTTTCACTATTTTTCTTTAGAAGATTAAAAGTTGAATAGCATTTGCATATGAGTACTTTTTGTTAGAGAGAAAACTTGTTTTCTAAAGCCTTGTTAAAGATCATACTTTAAACTGAGGTAAAGATATTGTTACCTCTGTTTCTGGGGACAGTGTCTTCAGGCATTCACAATGGTCCAGCGTTTGACATACCATCAGAGGCTGTCCTATAATACAGCCTCTAACAAAGCTAGGCTGCCCTGAACCCCTGGGAACAGAATTGTTTACCTTATATTAAGAAGGTTGGGAAGGCACCGAAATCTGTGTGTGGCGCATGCCCAGGCCAACCTCACGGAGTTCGTGCTGTGAGACCTGAAGTTGTGATGCAGTTGTCTAAGGTGGAAAAGCCTGTCAGCAGGGCCTGTGGCAGGTACCTTTGTCCTAGCTGTGACTGTGACGGGATCAGGCGTGTTTTCCTTACTGAGGAGCAGCAGACTGCTGTGCAAGTTTGGAAGGCATGCACAGAGTCAGTGAAATCTTCAATATGCAGCTTTTTTGAGTAATAAAAACAAGATACTGAAAATTATAGACATTTATCAATGCTATAGTCTACCTTTTGTGTAATTCCCAGTTTATAGCATGAGAAATCTTTTCGTGCTTATATTGTAAACTATTAAGATAGAAAAATTACATTGTCTACTCTCTTTGAGATTCAGTCTTTTCTTCAACAACATATATGATCCATTCATTTAGGAATAAGAAATTTAAGTCCAAGATCTTTTTATATAGCTTTTAGGAATAGAAACACAGCTAGCTTTTTATTTAGATGATTATACAGTTTTAAGCCATGTCTACATTCATAATGGTATTAAAAATGTAGTCCTGGGTGGTGTAGCTCAGTGGGTTGAGCATGGGCCTGCAAACCAAAGGGTCACTGGTTTGATTCCCAGTCAGGACCCATGTCTGGGTTGTGGGCCAGGTCCCCAGTAGGGGATGCGCAAGAGGCAACAACACATTAATGTTTCTCTCCCTCTCTTTCTCCTTCCCTTACCCTCTCTCTAAAAATAAATAAATCTTTAAAAAAAATTTTTTTTAATGTAAACACTTATTAACTGTAGGTGAAATAGGAATGCTTTCCACCTGGTGGCATTATTTATTTATAAATCATATGATTATGTGTAGACCTCAGGTCTATAGAATTGAATAATGAATCATGATCAGTCTAGGCAGGGTACTCTTATATTTGTTTAATTAAATAAAACCTGTGAACCCACCACCCAACCCAAGAAACATTGACAGTAGCTATCAACTAACTGTAGTGTTTGTTGGATCAGAATTGCTAGTCTGCTGGTGCCTGGAAATGAGTAAATTCTGTGCTCCTCCATCTCCCCCTGTCCACCCCACCCCCACATACTTGAGATAATCATGAGTAAGCATGCTATATGTAATCTTGGATTTACTTTTTAAATTCAGTATTATATTTTAAAGAGTCATCTATTTTGTTGCATCTCACTGCAGTTATTTGTTTTGATAGCTATATAATAGTTGAGTATATGAGTAAATCATAGTTTATTTATTCTCCTGTTGGAGAGCATTGGGCTTGTTGCTAGGTTTTTGTTTTTACTGGTAATACTGTTGCAAACATCCCTGTACATAATATCCTGGTATGCATGGCAAGGTCTACTCTTACATGTATAATGCAACTTTGTGGCATTATTAACTATAAAGCATAAGCTCAGTGAAAATTTTGTTTTTCTTTGTTTCTCCTACCATACTTTTTCCTGCCTTCCCTGTCGTTCCTCGTCCTCTCCCACCCTACAGTGCTTATGAGGTGATCAAACTGAAAGGCTACACATCCTGGGCCATTGGACTGTCTGTGGCAGATTTGGCAGAAAGTATAATGAAGAATCTTAGGCGGGTGCATCCCATTTCCACCATGATCAAGGTAGGTCTATGTAGTGATACCTTGTACTTGAATGCCATTATTTCCTGTTTTATTTTTAATTTCTCCTGAGAGAGCAGTTAGATTAAGTCTTCAATCATTGATTTAATAAATAACTTAATGCACCTGCATATTTCTGTTTTGAAAAAAAAAACATAGTTGAGCATTAGGATTCATATCCTCCAGCACTGTGTTCAGCACATAGATACTGGGTAACTTTTTGACGAAAATAACTATTCAGTTATGTTGAGATGGGTGGAAGACTATAAAAGAAACAGGTTTTTTATTTTCCTGTCGGAAATCATACTCAAATTAGAGTTACCAAAGTGATATGCAATAAAAATCATTAAGTACTATGGATAATAGCAATAGTTTCGGTTATCTTTTAGAATAGAAATCTTGCTATTTTAGTTATTTTATTTTACACTATCCATTACATCCTAACTGAAAGTCTGGAAAGGAATTTCTATGTATTAAGCTGTATCAAATAAACTTCATAATGTAGAGAATGAAAGTTTTGGGAGACCCCAGAACACATTGAAAAAACGTAAAATTTTTTCATTTTGTCTTCAGGGTCTCTATGGAATAAAAGAAGACGTCTTCCTCAGTGTTCCTTGCATCTTGGGGCAGAATGGAATCTCAGACGTTGTGAAGGTGACTCTGACACCTGATGAAGAGGCCCGTTTGAAGAAGAGCGCAGACACGCTGTGGGGGATCCAGAAAGAGCTGCAGTTTTAAAGTCTTCTAATGGTGCACCACCTCACTGTCGAGGCTGCAACAGGATTTTAGTTGGAGATTGTGCGTGTTGTCCCGTTTATCTGATCTGTGACTAAAAACACCAATTTCCTAAAGATAGAAATAGCAGTGGTTCACCTGCATCTCCGTCCTGATGCTGGACGGTACTTACCTTGTGCAGCCCTAACCTGGTTCGTGTGAAGCAGTTCCAGCCCTTCGAAGGCGCCACTGCCCGTGTCGCACACACAGTCGATGCCCTTCACACTAGACGAGTGTCCACTGTGTGTTACATAACTCGTGGTTCCTTTGCCCAGCGTGCTCAGTCCAACTTTTTCTCTCCAGTCAGTCACATCCTGGGATCCAGTGTATAAATCCAGTGTTGCATGTCTTGTGCATAACTTCTTGAGGATCTTATTTTGTGTACTATATGAATCAGATTAGTGTACCTTGCCATATAATGTAAAAAGAAAGTCTACATGTAAATAATGCAGCCAACTATCCACGTGTCATACCAACTAAAACACCAAATAAACCTTGAACAGTGACTACTCTGTTAATTTATTGAGATATAGTCATAAAGCTAGCGTTCATTAGATTATTGGGAGCTATTAGGTTATTGGGCAACTGCAATAATTTTTAATGCATTTGAAATTAAGGAGGGAACATAAGATTACAGGAGGGTGGGAGAAAGCAAAGTGGGGATCAGATTACAGGCTTATATGTTTTTTCTTTTTTAAAGATTTTATTTTCAGAAAGAGGGGAAGGGAGGAAGAAAGTGGAGAGAAACAACTGGTTGCCTCTTGTACCTACCCAACCAGGGATTGGCCAGCAACCCAGGCATGTGCCCTGACTGGGCATTGAACTGGCAGCCTTATGGTTTACATGCCTGCACTTAGTCCATTGCGCCATACCAGCCAAGGCTGCAATTAAATTTTTTAAAGGGGTACTATTTACTTTTTTTGAAGTTGTAATTACTGTTTAATTACTATGCCCCAAATTATTCTTTATTGGCACTATTTACTAATTGATCAGACCAGTTTAATATGAATTAATATATTAAGGCTGTGAGTAGATTGACTAGGTTATTTTAGTACCATTTCCATTATAATTAATTGTTGCAATATACAAAGCCCCAAGGTATTTATAAGATAACTTGGTAATAGTGCTAATCATAATTGGTGCCCTACAATTCATGAAGATGACATGTTACACTTTAATGTAAGATACATTATTTGCCAACTGAACATAAGGAGGGGTACTTTGCCACTACAGGGAAACAGGTATTTAAGAACTTTTGCTCTCTAGAGGTCAGTAACATGGCACAGTAGTCCGTCCCCCTCATCCATGGGGGATGCATTCCAAGACTCCAGTGGGTTCCTGAAACCACAGACAGTACTGAACCCTTTATGTGCTTTTCTTACTCATACATATGGGATATGATAGTTTATAAATTTAGAGCAATGAGATTAAAACAATTAGGCTAAAAAGTTATGAATGTGGCATTAAGTCAAATAAGGGTTCCTTGGGCACAAGCACTGTGATACAGTTTTTATTTTTTAAAGACTCTTTTTCTAGACAGTAAGGGAGGAAGAAAGAAAGAAACATCTGATCAGCTGCCTCTCAAACATGCCCCAACAGGACAGAACCCTCAACCCAGGCATGTGACCTGACCAGCAATCTCACCAGCAACCTTTGGTTTACAGGAGGACACCCAACCAACTGAGCCACACCAGTCAGGGCTAGTTGATCTGATAACTGAGGTGACTGACTAAGCAAGCAATGGGTAGGCAGTGTGTACAGCATGGATAATCTGGACAAAGGGATGACTCATGGTTCAGGCGGGATGGAACAACATGGTGCAAGACCTCATGTTACTTGGAATGGCGTGCGGTTTAAAACTTAGAAATTATTGCTGGAATTTCCCATTTAACATTTTCAGACTGAGTAACAAGCCATGGAAAGTGAGACTAGATAAATGGGACTACCGTATTTAATAATTTTAAATCAAATGACCTGGTGGTTGTTTACTCAAAAATTGTCTTTAGATTTCTTAAAATATTTCCGTAACCATGACCCTTATCCAGGCCTAAACACCATATCCAGAGGTTACCCAGAACAACATGGTTATCACTTCTCTGGAATCTCTCCCAAAATGTCCTTCCTGAGAGCTAGGGAAGGGAAAGAATTGTACTTCTTTGTTATGTGTCTTCAATGTAAAGTGACAAGACTTATGTAGTCTTGGCAATTAACAATCACAGAATTTGCTTTTCCATAGGCTCTCAAAAAACAGCCTTAAGATGTAACATACCATAAAATTTACTCTTAAGTATACAATTCTGAGGACCCACATAGTTGTGCACTATCACCAGTATCTAATCTTAGGACTTAAATTTCCCCATAAAGAAATGTGTACTTCTTCCCAGAGCCTTTCAAGTTAAGCACATTTAGTCTTTTTAAAAAAAGATTTACATTATTAATTTCATATTACTTGATGCAATAAATTAGTCAACACCAACATGAGTGAAAAATAATGCTTAAGAGAGACTTACTAGTCTTATAAATTTTCAGATTTAATCTTGTAAAGCTTTCTTGCTTTCTGTCATAATCAGTATTCCAGGGACATCTTGAATCTTCCTGTCTCAGGCAAGGAATAGGCCAACTCTTCAAGAAGACCCAAGTCTTTTTAATGGAATATGATCTTATTTTAGTCTTAAAACCATGAGATGTGGATTAAGTAGGTCTTAGCCCCAACTCACAAAAGTTGCCAGTTAGTGAGGAAAGCAAATTAGAAAGTTCAGAGCATGGTCCTCCTTCCATGCAGGCCTGTATCTGTATATGTATGTGTAGCTTTGTTTTCCTCACTAAAACCTATATTGAGAAAATTATCGGGACTTCAGAGCCACGTTCTTTCAAATTGTTTTCTGAGGACCTGCTATACTTTGGTAGGTGTTGGAATATGCCAGGCGAATCTTGGCACTCCTGTATTTACATTGCTGCGGTACAGCAAAACGACAGGTTAGCTTGGATCACAGCCATCCGAGAACCCACTCAGGCAGAGAGGATGTCAAGCTCCCGCCAGTGCCCTGCACCTTGGGCAGGTATGAATGAAGTCTTCAGTTAGAGCAGTGTGGTCACTACCAGCTGATACCTCCCTAAGCAAATAGGGGCATGAAGCAGGTGTAGAGCCTGAATTTGGGGGCCATCCCTTTCAGCAGGATCTCCCTCTCAGCCTCATGGTACACGAGGCCCAAGCATAGAGTTGCTGTGGAAGGAAGCACACAAGTTTAGTGGCAGTACAGGACCCCCGGCGGCTGCCGCTCCTGTCTACCACAGACACCGCTTGCTTGGGGCTGGCAGGAGGCTGTTGAAGTGCCACAAGAGGAACAGGCGGTTTGTAGGGATGCGGTGGCAGTTGACACATTGGTCAAGGAAAGCTAGAGGAGCAACATTTATGCTCAAGATGGAAAATGAGCAATCAGCTTGGGAAAGGGCTGGGGAAGAACTTTCCAATATAGGGAACAGCCAAAAGTCTTTAAAAAAATTTCTTTTTAAATTGTATTTCTTTCCATTACCATTTACCCCCTTATACTCCCCTCCCTGCTGCAATCACCACCCTATTGTCCATGTCCATCAAAGAGTCTTGTGCCAAGAAAAATATGGCAAAAGCTGGGGAGAGTGTGATGAGAATGTTTCAGATGAATTGCAGAGGTAGAAGGAGGCTAAATTTTGAATGTCTCTTAGGTTGTAAAAATTGGTTAATTTAAGTGGGATGGAAAGATAATTGAAGGTTTTTGAGCTATTGCATGATCTGAACTACATTAAAAACACACCAAAAATACAATAAAAAACCAACACAGGTTTGATACAGAAAATAAATTACCCCTTAGATTTTGAAAAGCATTCAAATGCAAATCCTTTTTTGCATTTGACAGAGGAGGATGTGTCCCCTTGTGTGAGTTATGAATAAATTCTCTGCATAAATTAAAATACCCTTAACAAATTAGACGTGACTTTTCCTTTTCATTATTACTTTCTGTTTTTGCAACAGAAATCCAAACATTATTTCACCATTCGATCCTGAAATTAAGGAGCTTAATAATAAATTAAAAAATTCCTGCCAATGAATGTTTGGGTAACGGTGTGATAAACACACTCAAAATATATGTTCCGCAAAGTCAGGTTGGTCACTCCCAAGCCCATACTTCACTGAAATTTCTATCCTTGCTGTCCAGGACTGCCCCCCCCCTCCGACTTTTTTTTAAAGATTTTATTTGCTTTTTAGACAGAGGGGAAGGGAGGGAGAATGAAACATCAATGTGTGGTTGCCTCTTCTGCGCCCCCCACCGCGGACCTGGCCCACAACCCAGGCACGTGCCCTGACTGGGAATCAAACCTGCAACCCTTTGGTTCACAGGTTGGCACTCAGTCCACTGAACCACACCAACCAGGGCTGTGCTCTGGTTCTTTTAGCATGCCTTTGTACTACGCTGACCGTCTTCCCAAACTGATTGCCGATCTTCGATCTCACCTCAGGAAGTGGAAGCAATTCCCACAAGATGCTGTTTTAAGCCAGCAGCACCCTAAGAGGTGCTTGCTCCCAAAAAGGGTCTTTCCTATGGGACCCCGGGGTCTGGACCCGGCCCCGATGGTTGTGGGGTCTCCGAAGAAGCCACGGCCCTAAAATCAGTCCCAAGCCTAGGCCGGCTGAAGTAAACGAAACAACTCTCCAATTTCCCCTCCAGCACACGCTTCATGAACGTCTGTAACTCTTGGCACGGACCTCACGAGGCTGTAGCCACAAGTAGCTGAAGACGTCGCTCACAGCCAGAGGGCGTGAAGCGTCCGCCAATGCGCCTGCGCCCTGTCAGCCGGAGGCGGAGCCTGCGGGCTGACGCACGCGGGAGCGTGCTGGCGTGAGGGTTCGGAGCAAACCGTCGAAAACCGTCGCCGGCCTTCGCACCTCGGCTGCCGTTGCCGTTTTTCCTGACGTTAGGCCGTTGGTGCTCTTCTCTGGGCTTACGATTTTGAAGTATCTCCTTTAAAGGCTGTGTGTTATGCTTTCGGGGGGTCTGTACTGAGTTGCACCAAGCAGAGCATTGTGAGTATTTGGTGAAGGGGCGAAAGCGGAGGGCGAGGGCAGGGAGAAACCCAAAAGCCGTTTGGTGCTCCAGCCGCCCGCAACGGACAGACTGGCCCGTTCTCTGCCGCTCCGCACCCTCGGCCAGAAAGGTCTGCCTTTGGCTCCCCCTCAGCCTCCGCTCCAGCCTTCTGCAAACTCAGGAGGTAGTTTCTCAGTTGTGCAGTGTGATGAAGCCCATCGCTAACTGTGAGAGTGATTTATTTAGGGAGCTCGATTCCGCTGAAATTGCATTCTCTCCTTCAGGTTCTCAAAATGTCAACGATCAAGGAGCAGCTGATCGAGAATCTAATTAAGGAAGATAAAGTCTCCCAGCGGAAGATCACCATTGTTGGAGTGGGTGCTGTAGGCATGGCTTGTGCTATTTGTATCTTAATGAAGGTAAATGATAAGCCTGTTTTGTGGCTGAAAGTCGAGCCCTTTTAGGTTTTGTTGGTGAGTTCAGGGTTGCAGGGCTAATCCTTTGATAGCAAATAGCATGTGATTTTGACACAATTAAAAAAAAAACCATTTATTTGGAGTTTACCATTGCTAGACTATTTTAAATTTACTTGTAGGCACACTGACTGAGTTACTTTGTTAAATATTATAATTTGATGTTGCAGTGATCCGTGAATTACCTTCCTTGAGGAATAATGGGTGAAAATCGTATTTCCCAGTTGCACTTGAAAGTTTTTTGACAACTCTTTATTTCTTACTGTATTTCCCCATTACCACTTATCCCCCTTATGCCTCCCCCTGCCCCGCAGTCAGCACACTATCGTCCCCCATGTCCGTGAGTTCCTTTTGCTTTTTGCTGGAGCCCTCCACCCCTCACCAGCCCCTCGCAGCAGTCATGCCTGTTCTCTGTGAGTCTTTCTCTGTTTGGCTTGTTAGTTCAGTTTACTCACTAGATTCTAAAAAGTTTTTTTAATTGTATAAGTATTACATGCTCATTATAAAACAAAAAGTACCATATTTGATAAAATAACAGTGGAAGTTCTTTGATTTTCCTTTGCTTCTAGAGCACCTTTTCATGTGCTCATTGGCCATTTCTATATCTCCTTAGAAGAAATGTCTATTTAAATCCTTTCCTCATCTTAAAATCAAGCTATTTGTTGTAGCAGAGTTGCAGGATTTCTTTTTATATCTAGATATTAACTACCGTTAGATACATTACTTCCAAATATATTCTCCCATTCCCTGGATTTCCTTTTACTCCATTGATTGTGGCCTTGGATGCACAGAAGTTTTTTATTTTAATGTAGTTCAATTTATCCTTTTTATTTTGTTGCCTCTGCTTTTGACAGCATAGCCAAAAATCATTCCCAAATTCAATGTCATGACGCTTTTTCCTGTTTTTTTTTTTTTTTTTCCTTCTAAGAGTTTTATACTTTCAGGTCTTACATTTAGATCTTTCATACATTTTGAATTAACTTTGTATATGGTGTAAAGTACATGCTCCAACTTCATTCTTTTGCATATAAATATACCATTTGTTGAAAAGACTGTCCCAGTTAAATAGTCTTGGCACCCTTGTCAAAAAAATCATTTGATCCTACATGAGGGGGGACCCCCCAAAACTCCAGAATTTATTTATTAAAAGTTGTATATTCTTACATGTTTAAACTTCAGTCACCTTCAGAGTACTCTCCATTTGATGCAAGATGTTTTTTTCCACTGCTCAAAATAGTTGTTGAACTTGTTGATTTTGATGCCTTTTGGTGCTTCTGCCTTTTTTGTTTCGCCTCTTCCACACCAGCAAAACGTTTTCCTTTGAGAACTTTTTTCATCCAGAGAAATTAAAAAAAAAGTCGCTTGAGGTAAGATCGGGTGAATAGGGAGGGTGGGGCACAGGAGTCATGACATTTTTGGTTAAAAACTGCTGAACACTCAGCACAGTGTGGGTAGGTGCACTCATAAATCACTCATCATGAAATGAGCAAACTGGTTGAAAGCGTCTTCAGAAAAATTAGTTGAAACAAAACACAGCCTTTCACAATAATGCCAGTTGGTACACTGATACAAATGGGTTCCTAAAATACTCACCTAGCAGGGAAAGACTGTGCTACAAGAGGCTGGCCCTCCAGAAGATAATTTGCTTTTTTGGGGTTTCCCCTCATATGTTAAGAGTTTATTTCTAGGCTCTCTATTTTGTTCCATTGCCTTATATGTCTGTATTTCATTACCAAACAGTTGTGATTACTGTAGCTTTGCAATAAGTTTTGAAATCAGGAAGCATTAAACCTTTAATTTTGTTATTTTTTAAGATTGGCTATTTGTAGTATCTTGAAATTCTATGTAAATTTTAGAATGCACTCTTCTATTTCTTAAAACAATGCCATTGGTATTTTGATAGGAATTACACTAAATCTGTAGATCACTTTGGGTAGTATTGACATCTAAACAATATTAAGTCTTTTGATCCATAAACTTGGGATTTCTTGCCATTAATTTGTGCTTATTTGTTTCAGTAACGTTTTATAGTTTTCAGTGTACATGTCTTTTACCACTCTAAATGTTTTACAGTTGTTATTTAATCTTTATAACAACCTTAGGAGGTAGGTTATGTTGCCATGTCCATTTGTAAATGAGAACACTGAAACACTGATGGTAAGTAGCTTGCCCATGGTCAAATGCCTAGCAGGTTAAGGGGCCAGAATTCAAACCTTGGCATTCTCGAGGAAGACCTACTTAAAAGCTTTATTACATTATTTAGATGATTTTTGGAAACTTGCGAAGGGAGATGATAAGACAAAGCAAAACCAGTTAAATTCCAGAACTCCTGAAAGGCTCATGATTATTTGGAGGTTTACATGATGACAAGGAAAACCACCAGATTCTCTCCTGCACCTCAGTCAACTAGGCAACCACCTCTCATATCCGAGCAGACATAGGGAAGCAGTTTACTCTTTGGAGAAATTGAATCTGACACGCTCTACCTGCAGGGAATTAAGGCCAGGCAGAGGACAGACATCTCATTGAGAATAGTAGAATTAATGGAAAGTCTGCACCTTAGACAATGAGGCAAGAACCCTCTTGTTCCCACTGGGCTGCTAGAAAGCAGGCTGTCAGACACAGATGGGGTATTGAAAAGAGAAGAAATTACAGGAACAATCAGGAGGTCCAGTAGTTGATTGAAATTTCAGTAAGATACAA
Organism: Tonatia bakeri; assembly: GCA_004024845.1. Classification (NCBI taxonomy): domain Eukaryota; kingdom Metazoa; phylum Chordata; class Mammalia; order Chiroptera; family Phyllostomidae; genus Tonatia; species Tonatia bakeri. Next base: position 40,850 of record PVIA01011164.1, read on the forward strand.
GAAAGAGCAAGCCCTAGCCAGATAGCTCAGTTGGTTAGAGCATCATCCTGTTACACCAAGGTAGATGGTTTGATTCCTGGTCAGGGCATATACAAGAATCAACCAGTGAATGAATGAATAAGTGGATCAACAAATCAATATTTCTCTTTCTCTCATCAATAAATTAAAAAAAATTTCAATAAAGAGTGGGAAGAAAATTATTCAGCAGATTAAAAAAAATCCTAAAACTGAAAGACATGCTTTGCAGATATAAAGAATTTACTATTCTGGTCAAGATGGCAGAATAAGTAAACATGGCTCACCTCCTTGCATACCTACATCACAATTACAACTAAAATATGGAACAACCATCACTCAGAACCATCAGAAATTGAGTTGAATGGGAGTCAGACAACTGTAAAATGAAAGAAAACACACCATCCAGACTGATAGGAGGGGGCAGAGACACAGAACGGGTTGGTCCCACATCCACATGTGGTGGATAAAAATTTGGGGGGAATATCTTGGGAGTGAGGAGTCCCAGACCCACACCAGGTTCCCCAGCTCAGGGTTCCAGTGCCAGAAACATAAGCCTCCATAACTTATGCATGCAAAAACTAGTGGGGATTGAGTCAGTGGAAGAAACTTCTGGAGCCCCAAGCAGAAGAACCACCCACGCACTTAATCAGACTCACTCCCTGTAGCAGCTTGTGGTCACCAGTTGTATACAAGGAGACACCAAAGTGTCTGGCATCAAGGTGAGCAGAGGCCATTGTCCGTTTTATAAACCCTCTCCCAACAGAGGCAGCAAGCTGGTGCCATATCTGAGAATCCATCAATCTGGCTAGCATTATGTGACCTGCTTGAACATCCCCAGAGTCTCCGCCCCACCCAATTTATGGGCCCACCCAAGCTGCTTTTCTGAATGAATGGCCAGTCTTGGCTCAACCCTCACAGCTTCCCAAGTCTTCTCAAACAAGCAACAGCCAGTCTCAGTGAGCCTCCAGCCCCCATACTTCTTGCTTAGGGCCCAGAGGCCCAGCACTAGCAGTAGCCAGCCTAGATTCACAGCTTGACTTTACCTGAGAATCTCTAAGCCCAGCATGAGTAACAGCCATCTCAGATTGTTTTAGAGCTCAGGCAGGATGGCCCCCAGCAAAACACAGGTGGAGACTGACCTTGGCCTGCACCACCCAAGAAACCCCAGAGCCTATGCACCCAGACAACAGCTATAGACCATATCAGAGCGCCACCACCCTGCCCCTGCACAGCTGATCCTCCACAGAGGGTGGTGATTGGTGATAAGTGGTCACATCCAGTCCTTGCAGCCTGAGTAAATCCCTCCCATTGACCTGCCAACAGCAATCAAAGTCCAACTACAAGTGAAGGTTGTATTCAACCCACACAAAGGGTGCACCTTGAGTACGCCCCAGCTTGGGTGATTGGGGATGATGTGCCACTGGACCATACGTAACACACCTACTACTTAGGCCACACTACCAAAACACAGAGTCAAAGCAGATCTACCTAATACATAGGAACAAACACAGGGAGGCTGCCAAAATGAGGAGACAAAGAAACATGGCCCAAATGAAAGAACAGATCAAAACTCCAGAAAAAGAGCTAAAAGAAATGGAGATAACAATCTATCAGATGCAGAACTCCAAACACTGGTTATAAGGATGTTCAAGGAACTTTGTGAGGACCTCAGCAACATAAAAAAGATCCAGTCAGAAACAAAGGGTACACTAATGGAAATAAAGAACAATTTACAGGGAATCAACAGTAGAGTGAATGAAACTGAGAATCAAATCAATGATTTGGAATAAGGGAGCAAAAAACTACCAATCAAAACAAGAAGAAAAAAGAATAAAAAAAAGAGGGTAGTATAAGCAGCCTCTGGGACAACTTCAAGAAGTCCAACATTTGCATCATAGGGGTGCCAGAGGAGAAGAGGAAGAGCAAGAAATCGGAAGTCTATTTGAAAAACTAATGAAATAAAACTTCCTTACTTTGGTGAAGGAAATAGACATGTCAGTCCTGGGAGCACAGAGAGTCCCAAACAAGATGGATGCAAAGAGACCCACCCCATGACATATCATAATTAAAATGCCAAAGATTAAAGATAAAGAGAGATTCTTAAAAGCATCAAGAGAAAAGCTGTTAGTCATCTACAGAGGAGTTCCCATAAGACTCTCAGCTGATTTCTCAAAAGAAACTTTGCAGGCTACAAGGGATTGGCAATAAATATTCAAACTCATGAAAAGCAGGGACCTACAGCAAGATCGATGTACCCCACAAAGATATCATTTAAAATTGAAAGGCAGATAAAGAGCTTCCCAGATTCGAAAACTAAAGGAGTTCGTTATCACCAAACCATTTTATATGAAATATTACAGGGAAGTACTTAAGAAAAAGAAGATAAAAACTATGAACAATTAAATGGCAACAAATACATATCTATCAACAATTGAATCTAAAAAACAAACTAAGCAAACAAGAAGAACAGAGACAGAGTCATGGATTTGGAGAGCATTTTGATGGCTGCCAGATGGGGGGAGGGTATAGGATAATGGGCAAAGAGGTGATAAGATTAAGAAGTACAAATAGGTAATTATAAAACAGCCATGGGGATATAAAAATACAGTATAGGAAATGGAGTAGTCAAAGAATTCATATACATGACCCATGGACATGGACAATGGTGGAGGGATTGCCTGAGGGAGTGGGAGATACTGGGTGGAATGGAGCAAATGTGGAAAAATTGGGACATTTGTAATAGCATAATCAAGAAAATATAATTAAAAAATAAAGAATTTACTGAGTGCTCAGCTTAAGGAGTCAAAAAATAAAAAGAAGAAGAAGAAGAAGAAGAAGAAGCCTACTCTAAGGCATATTTGCATGACACTTCAGAACTCCAGTTGTGAGAAAGGTCTGTTGTTGGAGCCCATTTATATTTTACTAGAATTTATTGTATTCTAGCCCATACCTGAGTGAATCAGGTCACATTGATGTGTATTGTGGGATAAATGGAAAGTGATAAAGGATATTCAAATACACATACTCGTGTAGTCCATTGACCAAAAGGAACATATGAGCACCATGACACTTCCATATGTCATCAAAAGGTGGACTTGGAAAGGTTTATAAGGATGTGTAAAGATTTTAGGAGTGGGTAGCCATGCAGTGTACTTCCTTGTCCTGTACAGAGCAAAGCGACCATAGCTATTTTCCTCAGATTAATTTTTAGTCTCTTGTTCTCTACCTTACTGTGGTCTATCTGGGGCTCTCTGCAGAAAAGTTCCTAGGATGCTCATAACTGTTTTTTCTTTTTGATTGATTGATTTTATAAAGAAGGAGAGGAAGAGAGAGAAAGAGAGAGGATGGCAGAATGGAGGAGGGGAAAGGGAGAGAGAGAAAGGAAAACATTGATTTGTTATTCCACCTACCCATGCACTCATTAGTTGCTTCTTTTCTTTTTTTAACATTCACCCAAGGAATATATTATTGATGTTAGAGAGAAGAAAGGAGAGAGAGAAAGAGAGAAGGAAAAAAACATCAACGTGGAGATAAATATTGATGGGTTGACTCCTGTATGCTCCCTGACCCAGTATTGAGCCCAAAACCTAGTTTGTGCCTGGACTCAGAATTGAACCCACAACCTCTTGATGTATAGGATGATGCTCCAAACAACTAAGCAACTTGGCCAGGGCCATTGGTTGCTTCTTGTATGTGGCCTGCCCAGGATAAACCACCAACCTTGGTGTATTGGGACAATGCTGTAACCAACTGAGCTAACTGTCCAGGGTCATAGCTATTTGTAGGAGATTTTGGCAAAACAAGCCCAGGGTTTTTATTTAGAATTCTATTTGAGAAATGATTCTTACAGATATAGTTAATTCTTTAAAAACAAACAAAAACTGGTAGGGATTGAGTTGTCTTTGACAGTCAAGACGAATGTAGCTAGGAAGATTTTCTTAATAAGAGAATTGTCTGGTTACCTGTTGAGAAACGAGGTAAATCAAGGTGAAAATATAAGTTAAAAATAGGCTGTGTTGGTTACTAAATTATTGTCACTGGTCTCCAAATCCAACTTTCTAAACTCTGCTTTGTGATGCTGATGCTAGATGACTCCTTAATCTTTTTCTCTTTTGTCAGTTGATATCTTATGGGTCCTGCCAATAGGGGCACAAGAGGGAAGTCGGAAGCTCGGCAGGGAGCAGTGACTTTCTTTTTTCTGTTGGCTTTTTGTTCTGGTCACAGTCATTTCAACTTCAGCCCCTTTGGGCAATGGTAGAAGTTGGTTGTAGCCTCCAGTTTCTTTGGGAAGTCCAGCATTGTCCTCATCTTGCCCCATTTGTGGTAGCAGCAGCAGCTGCCAGATTTTGAGACTAGTATTCACCAGAATTCTGAGACTAGATCCTTGAAGCTCCTTTTTTAGTGTATCTGTTTCTTTAAGCCTTAGGGGTGGTAGTTTCAAGCTACAGATACTCTGAGTTACCACAGGTGATACCTTTTTGTTTTTTTAGCCCTCTAACATCTGTCTAAAAAATCCCTTATATTTTTAAATTAAATTCCTCTATTAAATTCCTTCTGTTGAAATGCTGAGAGTAGTTTCTATTTACCTGTTTTAAACCCAGACACAGACTGATGTAAAAATGGATTTGTAAACATGATCTGTTTTCTTTTTTTAATCAGTTAGCCAAAAGTCATATGTGATCATTCTGGATGAAACTCCTCATCCTCTTCCTATTCCTAACATATGACACATAATTTAGTAAATTTTAGAATTTATAGTTTTCCAATAAGACCAGATTGTACCTGATATAAGAAAAAAAAATTGGTGAATAGGGACTTGGATCCCTTTTTCTTATTGCTCAACTTCGGAATCTGGTCACTAGAATCTGAGGGAATACAGTCCTTCTATATAGTTTTATATCTGTTGAATGTGATGAAAACCACATTCAAATGTCAATTCAAATGACAGTAAGCAATAAAGAGCAGACTATATATTGTTCATATAATTGGAAACTCTAAAAGTGGAGCTGGCTTCAGGTACCACTAGATTCTGGAATTCATGCATATCCATACACAGTATTTGTATATCTTTGTTTATATTTCCTTTATTGGCTGAATTCTGAGGCAGGTCTTTCTGTGTATGGTAAAGATGGCTATACAGTTCTTAGAGTCTTTTTTTAATATTTAAATTTTTTTCCATTACCATTTATTCCCCCATGCTCCCTCCCAAATTCATCCCCCTCCCTGCAGTCACCCCACTATTGTCCATTTCCATGGTTCTTACAGTCTTATGTCATTCTTACAGCTGTGATTACAAAGAAAAATGAGACTTAATTTCCCATCTTTGATTTTGAAACCTCATAGACATTTGTTATGCCTGGGCTGCATACCCATTTGTGAACTAATTTCTGTGACCAGAGGAAGATGGAACAATTGGTTGGATCTGGTTATATGCCCATCTGCTATCCTAGGCTGGAGAACTGACATTAACATGCATACTGACCCATGTGGAATTCATTTCCCATAGATGGCTGCCTTTCTCTTTTGGCCATAAGGATGCATACGGAAAACAACTTTAGTCAACTCAGAAATTAGGCATATGGGTTAAATATAATAAAATTCTGTGAAATAATTTCATAACTTTTCATTTGTTTCAAACTTATCTGAAGTAGAAAAAATCCAATTCTAAAAAAAATTAACAAGTGTAT